>PVKB01000168.1:807815-1031421 GCA_004027205.1 Ctenodactylus gundi
TTTTTTTTTTTTTTTTTTTTTTTTTTTTTTTTTTTTTTTTTTTTTTTTTTTTTTTTTTTTCTGAGACAGCATCTTGCTCTGTAGTCTGGGATGGTCCTGAACTCTCTATAACTCAGACTCACCTGAAACTCATGACCATCTTCCCACCTCAGCCTCCTGTGTGTTGGGATTACAGGCACATGCCACCATGCCTGGCTTATGTGACGCTGTGAAATTGAACTCAGGGCCTTACTCTTGCTAAGCAAGAGCTCTAATCACTGTGATATTCCTCCAGCCTCTAGGCTTCTGCCATTTTAAAGAATTTTCTCCCAGTCCTCCTCTCTCAATAGTGTGTCATTAATCTCCCTCTCTCTCTTTCTGTTGGATCTTTCTCATAGCATGCAAAGTGCCCCGGTATCTGACCTTAAATAAACCCAAAACTCTTCCATGACCTTATGCTCATAAGTCTCCTCTTCATAGTAGAAGAACCGTAAGCGTCTTCCTCTATACACTCTATTCCACCTTCCTTATCTTCCGTTCTCTCCTTTCTCAACTAGGCACGGGCATCTGTTCCACCCTTGCCTCAGAATGTCTCTCATTAAGGCCACCAGCAACCAGTGCGTTGCCAAGTCAAATGGGCAGTTCTTCAGTCCCGTCTTCTTCACGCTCAGCATTTGAGAGGCGTTCTCTCCTCTTAGGCCGCTCGCCATCCTGTGACAGTGCCACTCCTGGTTCTCCAGCTGCCACTGTGACCATCAGCTTAGCTTCTTGTCCACTTGTCAACCTCCTTGTCTCCTCTTCATGTAGAGGTCCCACTGGCATCTCCTATTCTACATACTCAATCTGAATCCTCTGCATGCACTCCTCTTCCTGAAACTAGAAGTCACCTCTTTCCACGCTTCTCATCGTCATCAGCATACCCTGTTTTCTCCATCTTAGAACTATGTCCTACACTGATACACTCCTTTTCCCCAGAATCCACATCCTGTCATCTCTTGACTGGGTTGTTATGAACTTTCCACATGTATGTATCCTTGCCTCCCATTCTGTGCAATCTAAACAGAACCATCGCTCAAAATCTCTTCACTGGATCCTTCTTGATTGATGCAAGAGGAGCCAGATTGTTCGTCATGTCCTAGAAAGCTCCTGCCCTTTTCTGCACATTCATATGCCACCTTCTCTTACACTCTGCCTTCTAGTCTCCTCTGGCTCTCATTAAAGCCAACCCCCTTTCCATCTCGAGTCTCTGGTGCTTGTGATCCCATCCAGTTGCGCTGCTCTCCCTTTCACTCATTGAGAAAGTAGCTCTTTCTGGTCCCCCAGCTTAGGAATCACATACCGCTTTCCCAGCAAGCCTCTCCTTGGCCATGTTCTTCAGTGGTGATACCCAGCTAGGCTCTGTCTTTGATCTCTGTTTCTGTTCTGCTCTGCACCCTCATCACCATCTACAATGATGATTTTCTACATGAATTAATTATTTTCAGTCTTTCTTTCTAGAATATAAACTTATTCTCTCTTGAATCTCTACTGTGTGGCACAACACCTGCTTAGAACAGCCAATTCATTATAAAAGTTCTGAAAGAGTGGGTGGAATTGTGAGATGTCAATCACATTGTTGGACAATGCTGTGCTCGGGTACATTAGTTTCATTACCTGACTGGTCATCTCAGAAATAAAAGAGACACAATTCATGCTCATTTTTGGTTCCAGTGGTGACTATCATGTCATAGACTATGGACACTTTATAGAGTATGTTTTGCTTCATTCTCTCCAGCTCATTAAAACTCTTTGAGAGTTTAGAAATGTGGTTTCATGGCAGAGAACTTGTGGAGGATTTGGTCAAGCGGGATTCTGGTGCTGGCTCTATGATGAACAAGTGAGGTGGTCTTGGGAAAGTCCCTTCACCTCTCCAGGTTTAGGATTCTTCATAAATGAGAAGTTGAGGTTTTCTTGACCATATCATAACTTAGCTGGTGAAGGTCCTTCTAAACAGAGTGCCTGATGTGAGGTGAGGGGCTGGAACTCACATGAAATTTTGGTTCAACCCTGTGAGCAGAGTGGTGGCCACAGCTGCAGTCGCATGCACCAGAGGCCCTGGCATGCCCCCTGTTGATGCAAAAGTCATTTCACGTAGATTGCCGACAGCAAGACTCAACACCTTATGGCAGCACAACCACCGTGATCTCCCATCTGCGTCTACCTAAAGAGAAAATATCCAAGTATAAGTTTCTCTCCGGTTTCAAGTGGGAGGCTGTGGATGATCTCCCAAAGGCGCTTCGGCCTGAACGCAGAGGGTTTTGTGGGTACTGAGTTTTTCTTTTGAAGGGAGCCTGTGTCGTTCCCTCCCATCCAGGCAGGATCCACCTTCCTGGCAGATTTCCAGGGCATTTTTATTTACCCTGCATCCCGAGTAGCATGGAAAACATCAGCCCGAAGGCATGGCGGATACATCCAGGAGCCCTCAAAGTAAAGCCAATGGAATGTTTAGCAGTTTGTGTAATCTTGGAGAAGCCATTCAGAGGCCCAGACAAAAGACACATCCTTGTAATTGGAGAGTAAGCTGATTCCGCCTTTATCCTTGCCCTCTGTTCACACAGAAAGGTGGGAATCCTGCTGTTTGTGGTTCCACAGTGCACAGTTCTCACAGTTCTTCTCTTACCTGGAGTCTCATCACCCTGAGACAGGCTCAGACTGCTTCCCTTTTTAACTCCCCATTTATGTGAAAGTTGAAAGCCAAGACAGTGGAGTTCCCTTGTGTTTATCCCAGACTTCAGCAGAGGATCTAGCCTCAGAGAATAGTCCGTGAGAGAACTGCACCAGAAGGAGCTTCAGGGCAACCTGCCTGGCGGGAAGAGTTTGGAATGGAAAAACAGTCTCCCACAGGTACCTTGCTAAGAGCCGGACTCAGTGTTTCTGCTTGCTGTTCAGTATGCAGGGTCACTCTCCTTGACATTCCAAACCTCTCCAAGGAGCTTTCCAGCTGAGGATTTCTCTCCAGGTTTCTCATTTCAGAGGTATCTTCTGAAGTGAGCATTTTACTTCCATCCAGATCTCAGCAGGGGACTCTCAGGTGACTCCAGTGGGTGGTTTGTACATCTTCCTACCAGGACCAATGAGGGCAGCAGAAAGGAAGGTTTGCACAGTAGGTAGGCGTCTTTCAGCACAGTGTGGAGAGCTGAGCCTTCTCTCGGCAATGGATTAAACAAACAGCCCCTTTGAAAGATGTGTTCTCCCCTGTGGGCTGATGCACTGCTGTCACAGTGGTTATATTGGGAAAGGATCATTCAGGACTGTCTACTTTCGAACAGGCCCATCATTCTGATTATAGATGCCTCTTTTCCACCACTGGATCAGACTCTGTGTTAAGCCAGACATACCTCCTTCCTCTTATAAGTAGTTTCACTTTTTTCTCTCATGAGAAATTAATAACTTCATTTTTGGGAGGCATAAAACAACTCTGTTCTTTCTAATCCAGTTCTAGTACCTCGAAAGGACAGTAGCTGCACAATCTCCACATCAGGAAATGAGTGATGTCTACCTAAAGACAAAATATCCAAGTAAAAGTTTCTCTCTGGTTTCAAGTAGGAGGTTGTGGATGGGTATTAGAAGCAGTATGTAACTGAGCTGGGACTTTAGTTTGTCTTAACCCTCCATATGTGCTTACTCCACAGAAGGGCAGCTCCAAATAAATGAACAAGTAGTGGGATATGAAGTGTGCCATTTTACCTGATTTCAGTGGCATTCTGGTTTGAAGTAGATAGACTCTCATTAATAACTTTCCCAAGACCTTATAGAGCCTAGGGAAAGGGATAGAGGATAAATAGATAACCCAATTACACCAAAACAGCCACCATGTCAAGTGGAAGGCCTTCAGGCCAATGGCTGAACTCGTGGAAGGGTGTGGGCACATGTAACCACAGTGATATCTATTAAATGGAATGTCTATCTCACAAGAAATCTCAGAGGTATTGTCCTCTTATCTGAAGTTATTGCTCCTCCGTATTGAACACGATGTCCTATAAAGAAGATATATGTCTACAATTGAGCTTTGAAAGAGAACCACGGAGCCAGTTTCATTGAGTGGGAATGGAGTCAAGTAGTAAATTTGCTGGTCACTCTTTTCATATGGACTATATTGTGGCCAGCAGTTGGTCTTTGATGTCCTAACAATAGCACTGGGTCCCAGGGGCAGAGGAGCACCCACCAAAGCACCAAAACCAGTCTGCATTCATTGAAACTTGGGAAGCAGTTTATAGGGCAGCGTAGGAGGCGAGAGAGCAGGCTGCTCGGCTGCAGGTTACCTTTCCCAGTGCAAAACAACCTCTTCTGTGCCCTTCCCTGCCTGCTGCATCCGTGTTTCTGTGTCTTTGGCTGAACATGAGAGTTACACATAAGTGTGCACATATGCAACTCTGTGGCTCTGAGAAATTTCACGAACTAAGGAACATAGCCAACACCTCATTGCCTTCCACACCATGCCTCCTTCCAGTTACTTCTGTGACAAGGAAAACTAGTTTCCTCTCCTCCATATAGTCATTTTACCTGGTTCAGTCTGTATATAAACACAGTTATCCAGCAGGTTCTCTTCTGTGCCTGGCTTCCTTCACTCAGCCCCGCATTTGTGAAGCTACCTGCTGCATGCAGTTATCACTCATTCTTCCCCAGCATGGGTTCTTAGCACTCTGTGAAACAGTCTATGGTTGATGGGCATCTGGGCTGTTTCTAGGTTGAGGCTAGTTTAAATAATGGTATGAAATCCTTCTTTTTATTTCAAGCCTTTGAGTCCCTCGATGAAGAAATTCTTACTGAGTATATGGGGGGTGGGGTGGGGGGCAAAACTGCTGAGTCAGTGGGATTTGCAGGCTTTGTGTTAGTTCTTACTCAGCAAAGAGTTCTCCAAAATGTGTCTTTCACTTCCCACTCCCACTAGACTGCTCCACAGTCTCATTGTCATTTAGTATCTCCAGGTTTTCATTTGTTCTGTTTTTCATTTTGCCATTTCAGAGGCATAGTTTTTAGTGGTCATTTATGTTTTAGATTAGTTTTGCCTTTCTGTTTTAGCTATCTGTCCAACCAGTGCTCAATTCTGTGACTACCACAAAATGAATAAGCTATATGAAGGCTGGAGTAAGATTGGTACTAACTCAACATTTGAGATGCAAAGAAAAAAGAGAGGAGATACTGTGGGATTCACTTTGAATGTGATGGAACTCAAAGAGTTGAGCTCAATAAATGGAAGACATGGTCTAGTAAGAACAAAACAGAGGTAAATGTCTTTGGGGATAGAGGAAAGTAAGAGAAAACATAACAGGGAATGGTCTGGAAACAGAGTAGCCCATGAACTGAGTGATATTAGCAACACAATGCTATATAATTATGAAAGGAAGTGGGGCATTGCTCTTGAATAGGGAAGACATGTTAATACTTTAATCACTTGCTCTCCACAAGACCATGGAAAGGTGAACGCAGTGATCTGAGAAACAAGAAAATCTGACTAGTCACAAGGAAGGAATTCTAGTGAGCAACGGTAATTATGGCAGCAAATCAGGGATCGGGGAATAGCATAGTGGTTAGAGTGCTTGCCAAGCAAGCTCAAGGCCTTGAGTTTGAGTGTCCAGGACTACATAAGCTGGGTGGGGTGGTGCAGGTCTATGATATCAGTCTTAGGAAGCTGAAGCAGTCAATTCACAGATGAGCAGCTGGAAAATGGTGGACTCACATAATGGGGCTGGAGCCAGAGTCAGAGCCAGAGCTGAAGCCCATGCTCCTGGGACAGGGTTCCTCACAGCATGGTCGAACACAGCCAAGTCTGGGAGGAACCAGCACACACCCTTCCAAGTCAAATCCCAAGCATCCACCCACTCCAGGTAGGCCCCGCCTCCTAACAGCACAGAATATCAACAGGTACATGAGGCTGTCAGGGGGTCACTCCATACCTAAACCACAATAACAACCTTATACCCTCCCAGTGCTGCAGCTGCTGTTCTTCCATGCTATGGAATGGGACACAGAGGCAAACTTCTACTTAGGGCACATGTTAAAATGAGCATCAGAAGTGGAACCAAGACAACTCAAAATCCCACGGCCACTCTCAGATCAGTCTCTGTTGGGCATTGTGACTTGTTTGGACTAATGGAATATTAGCGGGTATGACCCAGGCATGATCCAAGTAGAGGAATAAACTGTGCTTGTGCATTTGGGCTCAACTTTTCCTCTTTATATCACTGTGTGAGAGAAGTGTCGCAGGTAGTCTGCGGGTCACAGAAGAACAGAAATCATGCAGGCCAAATCAGATCCAATCCGTGGCTTGGAGCCATACTCTGCTCAGATCTGCTAAAGCCCTGCTGACCACTGACCCATGGGGTGTGGGTACATGCTTATTGTTGCAGGTCACTGATTTTCAGGTACAGTTGGCCCTGTCATAGTATTAGACAATAGCTGAATACTATATGACCTCCGTGAAATGCTTTCTGAGACCAGGTGCTCTCAAGAAAAACATACATCCAATGCAGTGCTTCTTAAACTGTGACCTCCTTATAGTTAACCTGGTACTTTGTCAAAAATGTAAGTTTTGACTCATTAACTCTGGGCAGGTTCTAAGACTTCTAACATCCTCCTAGGAGAAGATAATGCCGCAAGTCTATAGTGAGTATTCTGGGTGAGAAGTCATTTGGAGCTTCTCATCTGTATTGTGGAGCTACAACTGCACCCAGAAACATTTGGGCAGTGGATGGGCCCCTTTATGTGTAAGGAAGTGACAGGCCCTTTCTTCATAATGAGACTCCTATGAGTGTGGCTCACCACCTGCCCTCTTCTGTGTCCATCCAGCATGGTTAGAAGGTTGGCTTATGTTAATATTTCTTCAGCCTACTTCCTGGGATAAGAATTAGAAACACATAGTGGGATTTCTTTTCTTTATTTTTTAAAATTTTTTCTTTGTTTACTGGAAGTTGAGGCCTTTGCATCAATAACTTGGCTTACAATTCACTTTGAGTTTATAATCAATACCAGACTTTTAAGTCACAATATTACTGAGGTCTCAAGTAGAAGACAAAAAACTTAGCTTTGATTGTCTTAATTGTTGTCAGACAGGATATCATGGGGCATGATGATGAAGAGACATTGGACAACAGCTGCACAGGGGAAGCTAGGGCAATTTTCTAGCTTGTTTTGTTGTCCAGCCCCAAATTTCATTCCCCATCCTCACCCTTGCTCCTACCTCAACCATCACCATCATTTTCAGAATTGAATCCTATAATAGTCAGCTCTCTTCTGTTGCTGGAACACAAAGCAGGACACTCACAGCTTTAAAAAGGAGAAGTTTAATTTAGCTCCCAGTTGTGGGGGGTTCAGTAAATAGTTGGCTGGCTCCACGCTGCTTAGGTTATGGTAGCTGCACCAGAGAGGACAGGGTGAAGGACAGGTGTCATACCCAAGATCACACCTCTTTGACCCACCTAGACACACCCAAAAGCATGCTCCGCCATCCCCTGGGTGGCCCCGAGGCCAATCAAGTGGGAGCAATCAAGCTTCATCATTACAATGCCCATGTAATTTTCATGCTGTGAACATTTTAAAAAGAAGAGTTATTTCCAAGAAGACAAGATCTCTCTTCTTCCTTCTTTCATTTTTAAAAAATAATCCACAGTAGATCATATACTATTTCATTCATAAGAAAATATCATCCTACAACCTCCAGATCCTGTGAAGTTTTCATAGGGTAACCTTGGATAGTTGTAGATCCTAAACACATTAAGTAAGTGCACTAAAAATAGTGTTATATCTTCCTAATGAGCTAACATACAACTGCCATATGACCTAGTAATTCTTCTAAACATTCACTTAAGATAAATGAAAACATGTGTTCATACAAAGCCTTAACCCCACACAATCACAGCATCTTCATTGTAGTAGGTCCCAAATAAGGAACAACCTAAATATTCTTCAATGAGCCAGTGGATTAGCATATTGTAGATCCAGCCATACAATGGAATAGTAACCGGCAACAAAGAGGAATAAATTTTGTGCACAAAACAAGAAGGATACGCTTCAGAACAGGTTAGAAACGTGCCTTCACGCCTTCTGCGCTGCCCTTGCCTGATGGCCAACACTGAGCGCTCTGTACAATTCCACTTAACATACATATTAGGAAATGCAAAACTAGTTTATAGTAAATAAGACAAAAAGTAAATCAGCTGTTGCCTCGGGGTTGCTGAAGATTACACAGGCACACAAGGAAATTTTGGAGGTGGTAGATTTGTCAACTTGACAATGATGACAGTTTTGCAAAATATCAAAATCATCGGATTGCTCACTTTAAATATGCACGGTTCGTCATTTATCAATTACACCTCCAAAGACCGTACTTCAAAAAATATCACGAACTGACTGCCACTTTCCTCCTTGTTTCCTCATCACTATATCCAAGGACAGCTGTGAGCCGAGGCCTGATTTTCTTTCGTGTCTTTGTCACTGTCATGAATATTCTAGCTAGCTGGATGCTGTAAGTGAGCACCTGGGGGCCACAGCTATGTGATCACGTCCATCTCCTCTGCATCCTTCAACTGGATTCTTGCTATTCTCTGTTATTTTTGGAAATTGATATGTGGTTTCCAGCAGGAAACAGCCTGGCCTATTGCACTCCAAGTCTACCTGCCCTTTTCCAGGTCGCTGCTGTTGAATTATCAGGAGGTTTGGGTGCCTGAAACTGCAAGTCAGCCAATTCAGAAACCCAGAGTGAAAGATGTAACTCTTCTGTTTCATGAGCCCTGCCTCACTGTCTCTCCTAGGGAGAACGGAGGCTTCCCAGCCACAGAGAGCATGCTGCACAAGATGACCTGGCTTACTAAAATGGGCATGGGCCAAGGCCAGCAGGAAGAGGGGTAGTTAACCTGCTGTTTTCACTTCTACTCAGTTTACAGAAATAACTTTCCAGTGACATATGCTGGCTTTCCAGTGACACGTCTGGGGAGTTGATGTATTTTCAAAACATCGTGGTCTCTACCTTTTTTGGGCATTAGATGACAACCTCACACTCCTCAGCGGATCCTCCATTATTGCTCATCACACACAGGTGCGTGCACACACGGACACACAGCTTACTGACTGAAAGGGTATACCATGTACTGAGTAGAACAGCTAAAGCTTGGAAATCAAAACAGAACTTAATTTCTGAATGTTATGAATAAAGAGAAACCTCCCCAAATCACTTTCATAGAAATTACATCCAATTTTCATGTGAAACATGAAATGATGTAATAAAATAAAATTGTATCTTCAAAATTCTAAGAAACAAGATAAAACACAGTCACCTGTCTAAGTTAGTATCGTTCATAAGACTCAACTAAAGATGTCCAAAAATATGGATTTCCAGGGAGTTTACAACTGATAAATTTTTCTGAAGGAATTTTTGAGGATGTATTCCAGAAGCGAAAAGATGAAAATATGAGATCCAAGTAATTATTGAGAGTATAATAAAACTGATAGGAATGGATTGCTAAGATAACTATAAAAAGAGGAAAGAAGAAAAAAGAAACAATGGAAAAGGAGTATTCTAACATTAAAGCTTCATAAAAATATGATTAAAAATTTAAAGATAACAGACAAGGCAGAGAAAAAGTATATCAGAATCTTGTTTTTGGGGGAGTTTAGTCTTTTGGGGGGAACTGGTTTTTCAGATTGATAGGAATATATAAGTAAAATTATATCTATTAAAATGTTATAGGTAATCAAAATTGAAAGAGTAACTTCCCAAACTTAAGGAAAAATGAACAAAACAAGTAATATTTATTTAACTGTTCAAGTGATAATCCATGCCAGAAGTACCCAGCCTGCTTTCAATCTTTTAATTCATACAGTAGCACTAGTAAAGTATTATTATGGATCTGTTTTATAGATGAGAAAATTTAGACAACAACGAGTTTAACTCTCTGGCCAATGTAGCACAGATAAGTTGTGAGAGAGCAAAAGAGAAATAACTGGAAATTTGAGAACAGCAAGTAAAACAGAAAATATATCTTCAAATTTGTCAGCTATCACAAAAATATAAATGGACTGAATGTATTAATATATTGTACAGAAGAATAAAGTTTAACTATAACTTTTTAATGAAGAGAAATGTTTAAACTTTTTATTAAAGTAATGGAAGAGGAAATCTGAAAATAAGAGGTTGGAAGAATATACCCAAGCAAATGCCAAAAAAGTAGAGAAGTAGGAGTATTAATGTTAAATTTTAAAAAGCATTAATTAGAAATCACAGGCAATAATAAGAGGAATTTCTCCTTGATAAAAAGACAACTTCATACAAACAGTATAAGTAGAAAATAAAAAAGTACACAAAGGGTATGTTTACTGAACAATCGACGTTTTAGATCTTATTGTTCTAGAAATCTAGCTGTATGTATGTATGTATGTATGCATGCATGACTATATACTACAAAGAATATGCAAGCATGAAATACGGAAAGCAGTCTGGAGATTCCTTAGAAAGCTGAAGATAGAAATTCCATTTGATCCAGCTACTGCTCTACTGGGCATTTTTCCCAAAAGAGATAAAGTCAACATGCATATCCATGTTTAGCGCAGCACAATTTATAATAGCCAAATCCTGGAAACAACCTTCCTGCCCATCAGTAGAGGAATGGTTAGAGAAGATGTGGTGCCTATACACAGTGGAATATCATGTAGCCATAAAGACAGACAGGTATGAAACACTTGAATGAAAACAGGGCTACCTTGAGTCAACAGAGCTCAGTGAAATGGACCAACCACAAAAGACTGACTATAGATAGGTGTCCGTCTTATGAAATGCAGAAAAGTAATGGCATAAATAGGCCCCAATGAGTGACAGAGGGGCAGAGGTCAGCTAGGAAAGGGGTGAACCTCTGAAAAAGGGGTGGGCATAAATGCTCAGTGTTTCCCCAAAACTCATGTCTCTATTGTGTTATAGGATTTGGAATACATGTCTATATGAAATAATATTTTTTTTCAAAAATACACCTATGCTGTTTTTATATTTTTCTCTGGTAAAACCATAATTCAGTTAAAATCTACAATTTTCTGGGAAAACATAAATTATTAAAAGTGACTAATGTTATATAACTTGAATAAGCTATTAATAATAGATTAGCAGGAATATTAATCAGAGATTTTAACAAAGCTTAAGAGAATTTTATGAGTAATCTAACAACCTTTTAATAAGCAGTTAATATTTATTATATAAGGACCCTACAGCAAAAAAATGAAACAACTTTAAACTATGCCATGAGTTTAAAGGATACCTTGACTAATAAAGGAGCTCTCATGTAAGGACCCAAACAATACCAATAATAAAGCTGTAGGTACAGTATTAAGTTAGCTTTTGAGATACCAGAACTAGCAAAAAGGAGGTTAATACAATAATCATCAAAACAAGAAAATCACCTGTAAAGGAAAGTGTGCAAAAAGCGAAGAAATCACTAAAACAGGGACAGATATAAATGTCCTAAACAGGAGATCAGAAAGGGTAAGTCTCTCATTTTTTTTTCAACTTAGCAAGAAATATTTAAAACAAATCTTATTAAAATCTCAATGACTTTCATGAAAATAATTCTGAAGCCCACTGGAAAGAATACATTTAATAAAAATATTGTAATAATCTTGTTAAGAGCTGGAGGGATGGCTCAGTGGTTAAAAGCACTTGTCTAGCAAGTGCTAAGTCAAGCACTAAGTACCCAAGTTCCATTCCCCAGTACCACATAAACTGGGCGTGGAGGTGCACGCCTATAATCCCAGCACTCAGGAGGATGTGGCAGGAGGATTGCTGTGAGTCCAAGGCCAGCCCGGGCTCCACAGTGAATTCAGGGCTAGCCTGGGCTATAGAGTGAGACCCTGTCTCAAAAAGATAAATTGTTTTTAAAAGGACTTCTGCCTTATTGAAACATACTCTAATGAAACATGAAACAGAATGGTGTTCGAGCGTGAACAGACAAATGTAGGTCAAGAATGGACTTACATGCACATGAGAACCTTAGTACATGATAAAGATGATATTTTGTATAAGTGAAAGGTCAATGGAGTATTTCACAAGTATGACGATGGGAAAATTGTCTGTTAACTTGGCAAACAGTCCAACTTTGTCCTAAATCCACAAATAACGTCAAAGTAGATTGTAGTTCTAAACACTAAATTAAACTATAAAACTGTTAGAAGAGAATATATTTAAAGATCTTCGTAATTTTTAGAAGTCACAAGGGAGAAAAGGCTAGAGATGACTGCATTGAAGACAGAGAGCTGTTACTCAGTTAAAGGCATAATGAGCAGTGCTGCAGGACAGGTGCAAGTTTGGCCCAACCTTTTACAAAACGTACAAGACCAAAGATCAATATGGCAGGTATCTTGCAATGCTGCCCTCAACAATCCATAATCACACACTCTCCTCTGCACTGTGACTTGAAGCAAAATCTATTTCCTGTCCCTAAGAATCAAAGCACACCCATGGCTTGTTGGATAGTAGGGTGCAACCAAAGTGACAATGTGCCTGTTCGTCTGGGGCTTGGCAACTCCTGCCATTGTACTCTGGCTGCTCTGAGTCTACCATGTAAAGTTGGGTGAGCCACTAGGGATGACAGATTATGCACAGGTGTTAGCCAGCACCGCCCATCAACTCATGAGTGAGTCACCATGGACCATCCCACCAACAAACTGCTGTCACATTGTGATTCATTTCAGGAGAAATCATCAGGAGAAAACTCAGCCACGCAAGGTACTGATGTATGACCTCATAAACAGGTGCAATGCTAGTTGGCCTAGACTACTACATCACGGGGTGGCTTGTTATACAGCAATAGCTAAATGTGAAAATTATCCTCCACTTATAACACATACTTGTGATGAGAGTAAACAGTCTGGTTGGAAAATGGGACAGAAATTCAGGAAGTGAGAAACAGACTATGATGGTTGGTGTCAAGGGAAGGTAGAGGGATCTTGTGAGCAGAAGGGAACCGAAATGAGCTCCACAGCCCACCTGCCTTGGTCAAGTCACAGCCCTGCCACACCACAGCTCTCAGGTCTTGGGGACCTTATTCAAATCTCTTCAGCCTTCAATGTCCTTGCCTGTGAAATGGGTCAGCAGTCCTCTTATTTGTGGTTTCACTGATTAACTTTCAGTCACGCTTTAAGAATATTAAGTGGAAAAAGTCCAGAAATCCATGAATTTTAAATGATGAAAGCTGTTTTTATTATAATAATCGTTATAGCTGCTCATTTTTGTTGTGAGTTATTGTCAATCTTTTATGGGGGCTAATTTGTAAATTAAATTTGAGCCTGCATATGCATCTGTAGGAATGGAATCATAGCATTTGTAGCAGCAGGTGTGTTTAACTTACAACCCCTTGAGCCACATGTGAACTACATAATACAGTTGTACTATAAAGTACTAAAACTTCCTTTAAATTTTTTTTTCATTTTAACATTAAAAATCAGGTGCAAAATTAACAACAACAACAACAAAAACACAATCAAAATAGGTGGACTTCAGGTTGGACATACCCAATTCATAGGGTTTGTACCTATCCACAGTTTCATGCATCCACTGGAGATGTTATATGTGAAGGGGACTAAGTAACTGCATATAAATACTGTCTAGCCCTTTGGGTCCTTGAAAGGAAGCTTACTACTGGTACAGCTGTCACTTTTGTTTCTATTGCTACATAGCTGGAGTAAAGCACTGAAGACAAGAGGATAGACCTTTTGTTTTGTTTCTCTTTTCTTTCCGGTACCTGGAATTGAACCCAAGGGCTACATAACCACCCCTTTTAATTAAACGACTTCCCCAGCTTCCCAGGGATTAGAGGCGTGTTGCCACCACTTGAACATTCAGATTTTGCTGACCTGTTTTACTGAAGGTAACATGTGAATAGAAGAGGGAAAGTGAAGTGGGTGGGCATGGTGGTGCTTGCCTCTAACCCTAGCACTCTGGGAAAGTGAGGCAGGAGGATACTCAGTTGGAGGCCAGCCTGGGCAATTTAGTAAGTTAGCAAGATTCTATTTCAAAATGAAATACTTTTTTTAAAGTTCTGGGAAGGTAGTGCCATGTGAAGACTCTGAGCTCAGTCTCCAATATAATACACACAAAGAAAGAATGCTTTTAAAGACAGTGGCTGGGAGATTGAAAACAAAGTTATTCACAATATTTCAGAGTTTGGTTTACCTTAATATTATTGTAGAAATAATCATTTTAGTATGTATAATACTTGCTTGAATCTCACTACCTTAAGTAATTCTAGTTTTACTACTAAAAACCATGACTCTAACTCTGGGAATTATTAGAAAAGTGCCTGAATTTCACATAAAGGAGATGCCAACATTATGGTAAATATCATTGTGAATTCTATATTTTAGAGATTCTATATTTGATTTCTCTAGACTGCATTTATTATGTATAATTTCCCATTATTATCATTTAAGGCACATGGATGAAATAATCTAAGTGGTCAACATGAAAGAAAGTTAGTCCAATGAGCATATACGATATTCAGAAATTTTAAAATGTTGATGTTTAAAAAGCTGATTTTTATGCAGCTACTACTGAAAACTGTATAATCTCTCATTGTATATTTTAAAATATTTAAAAGTGTAAAGAGTAACATTATTATTTTCATGAGTCATTAATAGAGACAAGCTTTTTACTCTCACCTAGTAATAACATATCTGTGGTACAGGGTCAGTCATTTAGAGTCAAAAATGTATCCCTTAAAATGATGAACCTATGTAAAGAATTGCTAAGTAATGTTCATCTATGTTAGTATGTGTATCTATATAATGTGTATTTCCCTATATTATATATATACACAAATATGTACATTCAGTTTTGAGATTTTTCAATCTGCATTTAGAAATATAGGGTATGACCAAAAAGTACAGTGAATGTTTAAATTAAAAATAAAAACGATTTGTTGCGTGGCACATGGCACACTGCCATGAATCCCCCTCAAAGCCCTCTCCCTCACTTTGAGCACACTTATCCCACCATTCTTCTCTGCTTTCTGAGGCTCTAGAAGTTTTTCCTTCATGGCCATGTCAATGTCCTGAATAGAGATTCAAAACGTTTGTGGCAATTCCTGTCAAATGAAAATATTATAATGTGTCCCCATCCACCTTACTCACCAGATCTGGTACTGTGTGGCTTCTGGCTCTTCCCCAAAGTCAAAATAACCATGAAAGCTAAATGTTTTTAATAGATTCAGGACTTCAGGGCAGCAACAGCAGTGCAACTAAGGGCTCTCATAAAAAAAGGACCTCCAGAACCGCACCAGAAAGGAATAAAAATGACAGAGTCAGTGTGCTTGAAGCAAGAGGGAAGATTTTGAGGAAGATGAATCGTAATGTGTCTTTTAGACTAATTCAGCACCCTCAGTTTTATCTTCAAATACGTCTGCTCCTAGCGAGTCCACTTTCTGGGGCTGGACACAGCAGACTTTCGCAGTCTTCCTCACTTTTCAGAACAGATTCTGTCCATTTGGGTTGCAGTACCTCTGGAAAACCTGAGGTCCAAAGAAATAACTTTGGCCAGGAAGGATGCAGAGCGCTTGGAATAACAAGTTACAAAACAGGAGTAAAATTACAAACGAGCCTGTTAAATTCGTTGTTCTGCTTGGGTGCAGGTGTGTTCTGGGCAAACAGAGTAACTGGTCGCGAGAGCAAGATGTGTGGACCGGGTGGCTTTGTGACCTTGGGACCAAACCTCCTGGGAATCATGGTGCTCTCTACAGCCCCTAGTTCTCCTGCCCTCTCGCAATAGCCATCCAGCCAAAGTCCCTTCTGAGAATTTGATCCACTTCCTTTTTCAAGTTGCCACTTCCCCCAGCTGCTTCTCTCATTATCTTTCCACGGCTGGGGTGGAAAAGGCCAATCCCGGGTTATTCTAATGATAGCAAACACCTCGTAAAGAAATCTGCCAAATTTACTTTTCCACATAACAACATTTTTATGGCATTTTTTGAGTCCAGGGGGAAAGAAAGCATCATGTACCAGGTATGACTTCCCAAAGTCTTGAAGATATTAAGAACTATGCCCACTGCATTAGGCTGTTGGATGCACCAACCAAACACCACAGGGTAGTGACAGCTCCCATGTCCCCAGAAACTCCCGCAGCCTGTCAGGGTACCTAGAAACTCACAGGATAATATGAGAGTTCTGCAGAAAGGAAGTTTTCAGAAATGTCTCTAGCTGAAAAGAACTCAGGCTTTGAGGCATGCGCTTCTCCATGGCTGGGTTTGTATGCGTAGGAAAAGATTTCCCTGACTTAATTTACAATACCGGCCTAGCCAGGCACAAAGCCTGGTGTGAACCATCAGCACTTAGGAATATGCGAATTATGGCAAGTTTCACAAATCTTTCTTATACGTAAGTTTTGGAATCTGCAAAGGGGGATATTTACAGCATTGAATCTCCTAGGTTCACCAGGAGTTAAATTCTGGAAAGCACTTCAAACAGTAGCTTACTTACTGTCAATATGCTATACAAGAGTTTTAGTGAATTTTCTCCTTAACAACAAAATTTCTTTATTTCTTACAACAGATTGCACGGAGATGTAAAAAACCAAAATGAAATTAGCAGAGGTTATGATTATGAAACCCTCTGGGAAACAAATGCTTACCTTAACATTGCAGAGTACAGAGTTTTAGAAGGTCTGGTTTGAAAGGGAGTGTGGGATCCAAAGAATGCCCCGCTGCCCCCTGGGAAAATCCCGGCTTACTTCTATCCGTTCCCCAGGTTTACAGCTGCCGCACCTCCAAATCCAAGGAGAGGCGTTTTTCCCAGGAGGCTGCGGCAGAACTCTCCCACCCAGGCAGTCACCTGCTTCTAAGGCTCGTCAGGCCCACCCCAATCGCGACTCCTCTCCAGCCTGGGAGCTGAGGCGTATCTAGAGATTCCTGTCCCTAGAGAGACTTTCAAATGCAGCAGATCTCTGAGAAGAAATCTCTGTTACAAGTTTAAGTCCCAAGGAAACCCGGCCCAAGGCACGGCAGGTGCTTTGCCTCCAAGCTCAAGAGGGGTCCGGGGAGGCTCCGGGGTCCCAGGAGGCACCGGAACGGCGCGGGCGAGGTGAGGGCCTCTGGCTGTTCTCGGTTAGAAATCGTGACCTTTGACATTACAACTTTAGACTCTCCGGAGTTCTTTCTCCCTAACGTTGTATGGGGATATGATTTTAGGTGGTTTCCTTTACTTCACACCCCGCCCACTTCGGCGCGTGCGTCACTTCATGTGGCGTCTAACGGTAAGGTCTGGCAACACCTAATGCGCGACCGTAACTCCGCACTCGCAGCCCCGCGCCCCGGGAACCTGACCCGTGCCCCGTCCTGCGCGTCGCCGGGCACCGAGCCCCGGCTGTGCCTCTGCCCAAGCAGAGTTTCCGGGAAGGCTGCGGCCCCCCACTGTGGCTCCGCTCAGCGGGGGTCCGGGCCCCTGCCTCCGCTCACCCCGCCACCCACGTCCCCGCCGCGCGCGCCCCTCACCTGCCGCTGCGGCCGGCTGGCGTTGCCCGCGGCGTCCGGCCCGTCGGCGGCCCCCGAGCCGCGCAGCACCGTGATGTGCAGCGTGAGCAGCAGGAGTCCCAGCAGCAGCAGCAGCTCGGCCGCCAGGCGCAGCATCCTCTTGAGGCGCGCGGCTTTAGGACCCCGCTGCGCCGCGGGCGGCGGCGCCGGGGGAGGCGGAGTTGGAGCCCCAGGGCGGCCCGGCGGCGCGTCTCCCGCCTCGGCCCCCGCGGGGCCCGTCCCGCTGCCCGCCGGGCCCGCAGGGCTGGCGCTGGGCGCGGCGGGGCGCGCGGGGCCTGGGGAGCCGGAGTCGCCGCCACCGCCGCACCACGGCGGAGCCACCGCGGGGCTGGGGGCGTCCGAGCCGGGTGCGGAGCAAAGTCCGGCGCTGCCAGGCGATGGGGACTCGGGGCGCTCGGGGACCCGCGCGGGGCCGGGGGCCTGCGAGGGCGGCGGCGGGGCGGGCGCAGCCGAGCCCCCGAGCGCACATGGGCGCCCCAGATGTGGCCGCGCTGCCGCTGGACCGAGAGCGGCAGCCAGAGGAGCGCGGGGGGAGGAGGGGGCGGAGGAGGAGGGAGGAGGAGGGGGAGGAGGAGGCCGCCCGGAGTCACCTCCGCTCCCGGCGTCCCCGCCCTCGCCGCCCCAGTCTTCGGGCGGCTTGGCTCCGGCTGCCCGGAGGTGTCACGGTTTGTGGCGCCCCGAGCGCAGCGGAGGGTGCTGCGGGTCCCGAGGGCGCGCGCCGGGGTCGGGCCGGGGTGACGGTGGTGGAGGCACCTGGCGCAGGTTAGGAGCCTTGGTTGGCAAAGGAGCGATGGAGAGCAGAGTGGGCGCCAGGCGAGCCCGGTGTTCGTCCGCGGCTGTGCGCCGGATCCGAAGCCGGCGGGGAGGCTGGGGGTGACTGACTGAGTGGCGCCCCGGGAAGATCGTGACACCACGTCCCGAGGGAGGCGAGGCCGCCTCGCTGGGCGCGCCCCGCTCGGCGCAGGTGTCGCGGCGGGAGGCCGCTCAGGACCGAGGCGGGACGCTGGCGCGGACTCGCGGCTCCGGCAGTCCCGAGTCGGGGCGACTCATCCCGGGGGCGCCGCGCCCCGAGGAGACCTGGGGGCTGCCGGAAGGCGGCCGCTGCTCCCGGGCCACCGACTCATGACCGCGCTGCAGCCCTGGGCTCGCGCGCGCGGCTCATGCCTGGCAGGGGCAGCCAGTGGAGGGACGAGCTTGGAAGATCGAGCCGCCGCCTCGAGCTTTTCGCCTGGAATGCCGGAGCGAGCTGAGCGTGGCTGCAGGCTGGGGTCACCGTGGTGGCGTGCCGCGTTCCGTCCTGCTGGTGCGGCTGGGGCTCCCGCCTTCCAGTAGTAGCTCGAGTGGCGGGCACTCGGCGTCTGGGACCTTTTATAGCGCGCTCCCTCCGCCTCCCGCCGGCTCCCCTCCCTCCCCGCGCCAGCCCGGCCCCCTTGGGTAGGCACCGCAGCTCGAGGAACTCGTCCTGCACCCCAGATCCCCGCGGCCGGCTCGAGCCCCCACCCACCCCCACCCCAGGTTGCTCCCTTGGTGAACAAAATCAACCAAGCCAAAGTTTTCCTAGGAGCGCTTCTCGCGGCTTTCTTACCGTCCTCCTTCTCCGCGTCCTAGAAACGCATGACAGACTTTTAATCCACCTACCTTCCGGGTTTCCGTCTGTAGGCGGGCGCATCGGACCAGCCTTTCCCAAATTCAGATAATCCTTTCGCCATTCCGAAAGTTCCTTGGGTCGCGCGGAGTTTTGCAGAGTTTAAACAGCCAGTGGTGGTTGAGGGACGGTAGGCTGGCTGGGTTTATGTGCATCCGGCAAAGAAAGGGGTAGCTGCCTCTTTAAAGATGCCTGAAGCATCTTTCAAATTCTAACCAGGCCCAGCGTTTTATTAATAAACCGGCAGCTATTTCTAGAGAGGGCGATATCTTTTCTACCTCCACCCCGCCAGCGTACCGGGAGGAAGGGAGATGTCGGGACTGTGCGTGCGCACGTTGCGGATTCTTAGGTAGCTGGGACTGTCAGGATTCTTATTTTGATCTCGAGGCTCTAAAAATGCCAATAACCATCTACCAGAGTGCTGAGGGGAGAGTTTGAAACAATGCACCGTCCGCGGTTCAGATGGCAGATCAAAGCGGGAATCCCAGCGGCTTTCAAAGCCCGCTAGGATCCTGTGTTTCCTAATTAGAATGCCTTCAAGAGGGAGCCAGGCCGGGTGGACAGAGACTCAGCTCAGAGCTGCCGTGTAGGTATAAATGAAGATTGCACCGTAGAATCCCGTGGCCAAAGGCTGTTTCAGGACAGCTCTGCCTTCCCCCTCCGCACACACTCAAGTTGTGTCAGCCTGTGATGTAGACACAGCAGGGACAAATGACTTTCCTATTGCCAGAGGCAGGCTGGTCTAAATTAGAATCCAGGGGCTGCTGTATCCTGCTTTTTTTTTTTTTTCTTCACACACCATCTCCACATGTGAACCTCGGCCGCCCCGCCTCTCATCCAAAAGTCACATTTTTGATCCCAAGAAAGAAAGAAAAAAAATGGCTTAAAAAAAAAAAAACCTCTGGAAAGGAACCCTTGCAATGAATGTAAATTCTTGTAAAATTGTAAATGGAGATTTGGAGATCAAAGTCTTCATAAAATGTTGTAAAAATTGTAAATTGAATTTTGGGGGCAGATGTCTTTATTAAATGCTGAACAAATGTATGAATGAATCCCATTAAAGTCCCTTCACGCTGGGCAACCCGGATTCCAGGTGAGTGTGTGCGTTAGAAGGCACACATCAGGAGCATCGATGAACTCGCTCTAGAACTGAAATGGCCAAAAAAGGACTGCCAGTAGTGTGCCCTCCTTTTGAGGGCAGAAGGGACCACCAGATTCCAGTTTTTATGAAGGCACAATTACAAATTTAAGACATTAAGAAGCAGCCTAAAGACACGAAGTTTGAAGCACTTTTAGGAAACCGGGCCAAGAGCTGGCGACAGTTTTAAAAAGCTTCCCTTCTTCTTCGGAATCCCCAGTGCTTTCCCGCCTTTATTGCTAATTTGACTGTACTGCAGCAGAATGCGTCTGTTTGCATGTCCGTCTTCCCAGCAGTCCTGGATCAGGATGTATTTTGTGGTAGAAAGTTCTAGAACCCCACTTCCAGGCCCAGGACATAGATTGCTTCCTGGATTCACGCCTAGGGAGCATTGACCACCGTGCTTGGATCTCTGTGGTACTGTAGAGCTCTGAAACTTCCAGGAAGTGCCACCGTAAGACATTGTGAATGATTAAGTGCATGTGCTCACTCTTATGTTCCCATGTGGCGAAGCTGTCAGAGGTGGAAGATGGAGCCCATTCCTGAGTTAGTGCTTGAGAGAGCGCTGTTGGGCCAGGAATATCTGCATTGACTCTGGTGTGAGAAACACGATTTTTTTGGTTGCTCAATGATGCTGTAGTTTTGAGATATATGCTCAACAACTGGTATTGCTTACCCTCACAGTGACACCTGCGTTCTCATCAGTATGCCCCTAGGGCCGAGGACAGTGACACATACAGAGTAGTTGCTCGTTTTAAAAAATGAATGTAATAGATCTGCCGTTCATGTGGACCTTACTTAATACATGTACCTCTCCTTCGAGGTTCTTCTGCAGATGCCGAACATATGAATATCCTTAACTCTCCTGTCTCTTGGTTGTACTATACCCTCATAAGTTCTGTCTTCGTTGTAAGTCTCATCTACATTGCACGCCAGCTTATTGGACCAGAATATTTAGAATTAGAGAGATACTAATAGTTAGCAAGAATGCCTATAGGTAATTCATTGAAGAGGCTGAGTTGCCTTATAGTCTGCTGTGGTCAGGATTTTATTTTTGTTTATTTAAACCTTTTTCTAGAGACTGCACAAGACACCAAATATTAGTCTTAGTGTAATCTTGTAAATATATGCAAATGTGAGGAGAAAATGTGTGGCATTCTGGATAGCATCATGAAATTGAAATTCTCTCTCTCTCTCTCTCTCTCTCTCTCTCTTTCTCTCTCTCTCTCTCATTTTTTGAGGCATAGTTTCACTCCATAGTCCAAGCTGGTCCTGAACTCACTACGTAGCCCAGGCTGGCCCGAAACCCTTGGCTATCCTCCTGCCTCACCTTCCTGAGTACCAGGACTATAGGCATGTGCCCCTTCGTCTGTCTTATGTGGTTCTAGGGAATTGAAGCCAGGGCCTTGAGCTTGCTGGGCAAGTTCTTTAACTGCTGAGCTACACCTCTACCCCATCATCTCACCTGAGATTTTTGTCCCTTGCATCCACACTATAAATGCTGCCTGCCCATAGCCACTCTGGAGTTTCCTTTCTTATCAGATTGACTGTCATAGCATTTCAGTGCTTGTGTTAAATAATCCTTATGCCATAGCCTAACGCTGTTTCACAGAGCCCATGTCTTTGACCTGAGTTCAATTCATTCTGTAGGCACTGTACCATCTCACATCGCCACATAAAGAAGGGTAAGTATAGTATAGTAAAGTAACACATACACGCACACTCAAACACACACGAGATTATATTCATATAACTTGTTATTATATTATAGTGTAACATATTTGTCTTGTTATTTTTCTCTTACTGTTCCTGCTTTATAAATTAAACTGTCTTTAAGGAATGTTAATTTATAGGAAAAACATAGTACTTGCAAAGTTTGGTGCTACCATCAGGTTAGGTACCCACTATGAGAAATAAAGAGACAGTGGGGGACTACTGAATTTTTGTAAACTTTTTCTTTCTTGTTTTGTTTTGAAGTCAGTCCATAACACCTTATTGGTATACATTCAGTTTACATGTAGAAAAGAAAAAGAAAAAGAGGTCAGTTTAAAAATGTTAAATATTCAGTCCCCTTGTCTGTCATCCAGATGTTTCTGTCCAGGATGATCTTAGAGCAATGATCAGCTTGGTCCTTGGAACAGACACCTGCCTATCCCTAGGAATACCCTGATTGAGTGATTGTGTGATTCAGAAATAAACTTAGTAAAAAGAAATGATGAAGCCACTAGCGTTTGGAGGCTTACTAAAGAAACTTGCGTAAGAAGCAAAGTTCTAAGCGGAAGAGAGTAGACTTTTCACTGGGGGTCGGTGCCGGTTATGTTTTGTCTATGTCAATAGCGAGATGCCTAGTGCAACCCTGGGAGAGCAGTGGGGAGATACACAAGCGAGCAAACAGGTGGACATGTGACTAAGCTCGACCACTTCTATTCTAACCCCTATTCTAAGAGACGAGCACACCTCACCGCCTTGTCCCAGATTTGCTCGTGAAGGAACTATGGCAAAGTGGAGTTCAGATGGGCCCCGATTAAACTGGGTCCCTGTAAACTTCCGGGCAAATTATTTTAGTCTGTTTCTTCACCTGCAGATTGGGGCTAAAAATGTTTACTCTGGGACTGTTGGAAAGTTCAGGCACCACTCTCACATGTAGGTGTGTAATTCCTCATTTACACTCTGTGCCTGAGTAATATGGAATATATATTCACCTCATTCACTTTTAAATTCACATAGTAGAACTCTTTTAGTTGTTTAGTCAATGGAGTTCAACTTTTGGAAAACTGCTGAAAATTGTAGCTCATGTGAGCTTTAGAAGCAAATAGTAAGCACTAAAAGAAGCAAACAAGAAACCCGAAGTGTGATTCCATTAGTGTCCCTTTTGAACTGCAAAGGGGTCATAGTGTTCCAAAGTGAGAAAATCGACACCATCATAGCCCCTTCCCGGGCCTCTGCCATCGGGGTTTGTGGGACACCTAGGTCTTTGGCAACACTCTGCTTTCTGATGCTCCAACGCACGGAAACTGTGTGGACACACAGGGACACCCAGGGTTCGTTCTATTTCATTCTAAAAGCCCTGAGTATTCACACAATGCAAGAGACCGATGTCTAATGGCGTTCTGAGGAGGTTAAGCAACTACATTCATAAGGCCTGCTGTCCTTCGCAGAACCAGAGTGGTGTGGTGGCCAGATAGGGTTGGCTTCTAGAAAGGGGACATGATGATTTTTTCCCTTATTTTTACACATTTCTGGTATTAAGTATCATATCCTGCTCCTCAGTGGGCATCTACAAATAACTAGACTGTGTGGCTCCTCTGGGCTCCAAGACCCCTCTGTTGTTTTTGCTTTATTAGTTATTGCTGTACAAATTCTAGAAAGTAAAGTGAAATCTCAGATGTGTTAGTGCTGGGGGAGGAAAGTGCTTCCTAGTGACAGGTTTGCATGGTTCCTATCATATATGCTATTTTCTACATTTTGACAAACAATTTGTAAGGAGGAAGAGAGCACAATGGACCATTGTGTCAGGATTCAGTCTCAGTCTAGATTTGCTTTCACAGATGAGGAACCAGAGGCCCAGAGGATGGCATTTTCCCTCTCCTGTGTCCAGGCCCTTTGGGATGGGCACTGCAGCATCTCCATCAGAAGGTGGAGGCATCCTCACCATGACGCTGCAGTGGCCTTGTGATTGACTTTGACTAATGAAATCCAACACAGATAATACACCAGTTCGCAATTACGTGACACATGAGAGGACCAGCTGGCTCAGAGGACCACCCAGCTGCACCTAGTCTAAATAGGATAACAGGGTAAATAAATAATTGTGGATGAGGCAGCTCGGCATGCAGTACAACTGTTCAGTACACTGTTCACCCAAACACTTCTGTGTGAAGCTCCTAAGAATAAGGAAATTCTATATCATTGCAGTATGATTATTTTACTCAGGACATTTAGCATTAGTAAAATCTCATGTACCTCAAATCCACATGTTAATTTTTCCAGTTGCTCTTACAATATCCATTATAGTTACTTTTTCCTGTGTAGAATTTAGGTGAGGATTACACATCACATTGTCATTACATTGTCATCGTTGTGTCTCCTTATCGGACTTGGTCTTGAATGGCCCTGACCTGTCTGTTCTCCCCTTTTCTTTTTGGTGTCTCTCATCACTGCCATTTTTTACATCTATTCCAGGTCCTTTTGCAGAATGACCTTCTGTCATACATAGTGCTGTGTTCTGCCCAGAGCCTCACTGCTGGAAGCCATGAGGCTAATCTGTCCCATCATTAGGGACTGTCTGCCAGAGACAGTTTGGGAGGTTAAATGGGAAGACCTCTTGATTCACAATGTGTTGTGGTGTTAGATTTTTTTTTTTTTAATGAGGAAGTAGAGATTTTTTTTAGAATCTACTTTATTTTTTTTCAAAGTTGTTTGTAAGCATTGTTCAGGTACCTCAGGGCCTTAGACTGAGACCATAGTAGAGAGTGAGGAGCCTCAGGCTGAGCTCTGTGAGTCAGTTATTTTGTTTGCCCTAATCAAAGCTCATTATCAATTCATTCTGAATAGTTTAACCTCAAACTCCTCTTTTGTGCTTATAATTGTTTTCTTTTGAGGGGAGCAAGTTAGATCTGGTATAAAACAAAACAGAAATAAATTTATGTTAATCAAAATCATCAGATTTTGAAATTAACACTTTTTGCTTTCTTATTCTTCCTCCCCCTTTCCTTTTCTTTCTCTTTCTTCTTTCTCATCTCTCCCTATTTTCTCTCTTCCCTTTCTCTTTTTTTGGCCATGCTGGGTTTGAATATAGGGCTTTGTGGACATACTAAACAATTATTTTACTACAGATTTTTGTCTCCAGCCCCTGATACATTAAAAAAGAAATCTAAGTATACATTAAAAGAGCTCAGTGAAATGAAGAAAAACCCAGCAGGCTGGCAATGTTAACTCTTTTCTAACAGTATAGAAACACTGAAATAGTTTTTCATAAATCCAGGTGAGGTTGTATCAGAAACAAAGCTAAACCTGGTTAATTCCTGTTTAGAAATGGACTTAGTCCAGTAGTTTCCCAGCAGAGAGAGATCAAACTGACACCTCTAAGATGCCACATCTGAGACGTTTCCACTCAAAATAGCTCCTCGACTGACTGTCTCTCGCATCTTTATTAATAAACACAGGATCTCATCATCGATGCTGGTGGCGAGGACTTCACAATGATCCAGGGGATGCTGGCTCATTTGTGAGCCAGATGTGTGTAAACTGAAATCTGAAGATTGTCTCTAGTAAACTCTAAACAAGATGATGAAAGTTAGATGAGAAATAGCCCGGTGAGGGGATGAGCTTGAGAGCACTGTTTAGAAAATCTTTGGAACTGAAATTTTCTAGTGGTGATTGTCCTTTTAGGAAGGTCAAAATTTTCCTTTGTTTACCTGGTGCCTGGCTTGGCTCTGGAATTGTAAGTTAGTAAATAATCATTGGCTTTTATCCACCCTGAGTGACAAGCAAAAGAGTAAAGTTTTGGCATTCGGATTTTATTTGTTGGGGCCATGGAAGTCAAGGAAAACTCTGAAGAGATGTCTTAGTTGTTCTCAAGGATGAGAAGATAAACTTCTCAACACTGTGTGTGTGTGTGTGTGTGTGTTGTGCATCTGTGAATAAAAAACCTGTGATGGTGATATCAGCCATGCAAAGTCTGAGAAAGTTTTAGATTCGTACTAGGCAGGTTTAAGGGGCATTAGTTGTAACAAGAAACCCCTGTAGTTCAGTGAAAGCAAGTGTCTTTCTTGTGCTGCAGTATCTTCAATGTTTTGGAGTTCAACAGGTAGCTCTCCTTTAAGGAATTAAGCAGCCTCATATGTTCTAGAACATTCCTCCAGCAGACAAGGGATGACAGAAAGAGCACATGGAAGTCGCTTTAAGGAGAAGACCATCTGCCACTGGCCAGAGCTCCGGCAGCAGGGTGCCACAGCCTCACCTCCCTGGGGACACAGAGATCCTGAATGCTTAGGAGGAGAAGGGAATGGTGTGTTGAATGCCAGTGCTGTTGTCATGCAGAATTATTTTTTCTAAAGCTGATTTTCTCCTAAATGTGAGCACAAGCTTATGTCATGAGTAAACCAGGGCAAGCATCAACAGCGCTTTCTGTGAAGCACTAGATCGTGAACGTTATCAGCTTCATGGGATAAGAAGAAAAATCAACACGGCAGTGCAGGCCTGTGGTCCCAGAGCTCTGGCGCGCTGAGCAGGGAGGATCACAAATTCAAGCCCAGCCTCGGCAACTTAGTGGCTTGGTAAGACGGTGTCTCAAAAAATATATAAATAAACAAGTAGTAAAATGGCTGGGAATGGAGCTCAGCATGTAGGTCCTGGGTCCAACAGGCAGTAGGGAAGAAGGAGGAGGAGGAAAGGCTTACACATTTGCTTATGTAGCCATTTAAAAGATGACCATTTAAAATGTGAAAACTACTTTTGGCTTACGGGACATAAAAATAAAAGATACATGGGCTGAGGGCATAACTCAGTGGTTAAAGCACTTGCCCAATAAGCACAAGGCCCTAGGTTCAATTTCACAGCACCACGTAAACTGGCTAT
Source organism: Ctenodactylus gundi (assembly GCA_004027205.1). Lineage (NCBI taxonomy): Eukaryota > Metazoa > Chordata > Mammalia > Rodentia > Ctenodactylidae > Ctenodactylus > Ctenodactylus gundi. The sequence continues at coordinate 834,691 of PVKB01000168.1, forward strand.
GGTGGCGGCTGCCTGTAATCTCAGGAGGTTAAAGCAGGAGGATTATTGTGAGTTCAAGGCCAGCCGAGGCTACACTGTGAGTTCAATGCCAGCCTAGGCTACACTGTGAGTTCAAGACAGCCTGAACTATGCAGCAAGACCCTGTCTCAAAAACAAAAACAAAAACATGTTGGGCCAAGGGCTTGGCCTAGATGCCGTTGCTTTCTGGTCTCAGACAAAAGAAATTTTAAAGGGAAATATTTTGTGCTGTTGGTCTTTCTGTTTTGACCCCTTTCTAAGTGGGTTTGTACTTTGAGACCATCAGGCGATAGACATTTGTGCCCAATTATGAGAGGAAATAGGTTTAATAGAGGTTATGAAGATTTTGCAGAGCAAAACAACAGTTATGCACTTCAGATAGCTCTTAACATAAAAACCTTTACTGCAAGCCAAATAGTAAACAGGACAATTAAGTTGTGTTTGAAAATATGACAAGTCTGAATGTCACCAGAAAAGGCATTGCGGTAGCAACATAACCTCATTACATCTTGGAGTGTAATGCTGTCTAAGCACCAGTGAGACCCTGAGATCCACTCGAGATCACTGTGTGGTCTCAGCGTTCCTCCTAGCTGTTGCCTTCCTCTGTGCTCCTCTCCATCCCCTTTTTTAGAATGATACTTTTCCTGGATACTGGGCAGGTGCAAAGCAACACCAGTGAGACCCCACAGTCCAGCCACATCGGGCGTTCCCTGTGTGGCCTGATTGTATCAGTCCTGAATGATTAGCCATGTAGTGAGGGGTAAGATTTTATGTATTGTTCAGATTAAATATCGTATATCAAAGGAGGCATTGCATAAATGGGGTTTGCAGGGTAAGATTTTACTCATAACTAGATTTGTTACTTATGATTTTCCTAAAGTGTTTTTAACCATTAGTTAAAAGTAATATATTTTTGCTGTTGTAGATGTAGAAATTATAAGAAAAGGAAAATTAAAATTACACATATTTCTATTACCTAAAGGTGATTTTTTTAGCCTTGTGATATATATCTTTTATGATTTTTTATATTTGCATACTCACACATGCATGCCTCTGTACTTGTACACACACACACACCAAACTCATATATTTATGTGCACATACAAATATGCATAGGTTACATGCATAGTTAGATATTTTTACTTTAGAGATATAACTAAAACCACACTGCATATGGTCACCACAGTCTTCTAAGAAAAAAGGCATAGTCATTTCTCTAGTATGACTACATCAACATTTACTTAAATGAACCTCCTTTTTTTTTTTTTTTACACAGATGTTGTGCAAAATTTCTTTCATTGAAATACCATTAACGGGAACATATATACCTGACGGAAGAAGTGCTTATGTCAACAAAAAGTTCTGTAAAAATATCTGTAGCAACTTCATTCCTAATAATCCACAGCTGGAAACAATCTAATAGATGTCAGTTTTTGAGCAAACATATTTAACATATCCACATAACATAATAGTAATCAGTGGAAAAGGATTAATGGCTGGCTGCTGCATGTCAGCATGGATGATTCTCACAGAAATGATGATTGCTGCGAAATGCAGAAGAATACCTGCTGTGTCATTCCATTTTTATGAAATTCAAGAACAGGCACAATTAATCTAAGGAGAAGAGAGATCAGAATAGTGCCACTAGAGGGTATGGAGTTGGGGACGGGCACAAGGCAATCCTAAGAGTCCTGAAAGTCCTCTCTGTTTTGATCTAAGTGCTGGTGCATTCATAGGTAAAAGTTAATGGAGTTGTGCACTTTAGATTTTTGTACTTCACTATATATGAGCAGTAAACATATGGCAATAAGCAGAAATAATACAAACATTCTATGATGCACCTGTGAAGGTAGAGTTTGACTATGTAACTTTTAAGTCCCCTAAGGTAGAATAATTTTTGCGTTCTAAAAAATGCCTTTTTTGAATTAAATAACATATTTTTCTAAGTGTCTGTACTCTTGGCTACTGTAGTCTTATAAGCGAGATGAAAGGGAGAACCTATAACATAATATTAATATTGCTTAGACTTATCAAAGGATAGTCATTTGGGAGTCATGATTAGAATTTTTCCATATTCTTTGGACTCCAGACCAGCTTCAATTTAATCTCACACCAAATATATAGATCAAAGTTCTAGTATCAGTATAATTGAAAGTGTGCCTCCATGGATTATGGTTTACAAAACAGCCAATAGGATTCTCTGTCTTGTAGAATTTCCTGGAACAATTCAATTATGTTACAATTAGTCAACAATTGCATTCTGTTTTCTTGAATATTGATGGCACATAGAACATGGTCATGTGCATCCTAAAGCGTATTAACTTATGTGTAAATATTCTATATATTAGTCAGTTTTCTTCTATGTTAAAATGCTACTTACCAAAAAACACCAAAATCTCAATGAACTACAACAGCAAATATTCATTCATTATTTTTTGAGGCAGGGTCTAGTGCTGGGATTACAGGTGTGTGTCACCACACCCAGTTCATGTGATGTTGGGGAATGAAACTCAGGGCCTTGTGATTGCTAGGCAAGCACTCTAACCTGAGTGTAACTGAGCTACACTTTCAGTACAACAGCAAACATTTTAATTCTCACTCACGAACCTGCAAGATACTATGATTTGATCATACATGGTCCAAGATGGACTGATCCCTATGCTTATAGCCCTAGTCCCAGGCCCAAGTTGAAAACATAGCTACCTGGAGATGTTCCAGGACGGAGGGTGGGAGCTTCAAGAGGCTGACCCATCCACACATGCACACTTGGAACTTGAGCTCAGATCCTGTCCTCCAGTAGTGTCATTGGCTAATGCACTGTGGGCAAGCCTAACAGTACATTGAGTAGGAAGAACTCTGTCCTGACCACACTGTATGTATCAGAAAACACTTCTGCATGGCAGTCTTACAACTTAACATCTTAAAACAACAACGCGTCGTTCTTCATGAGCTTATGAGTTGGTTGGGTGATTTTACAACTCTGGATTGATTCTCACCCGTGCAACCGTGTTCTAGTGGCATGTGAGCTGAGGACCAGCTCATCCAGGGTGATCTCAGTTGGGTTAACCCAGCTCTGATCTGTGTCTTCTCTTGCTCCCGCAGGCTAACTTAGGTGTATTTTCATAAAGGTAGCACGATCCAGGAGAGGATGGAGGCTTGCAAGGCTTTTGAGCCTAGGCTTAGAATTTGTAGAATGTCACTTCTGAGTTGTGTGGTCTAAAGCAAGTCACAAAACTCTATGGAACTGGAGGGAAAGCTGCAGGGGCACATGGCAGAGGGCACAGAGGAAGGAAAATTCGGGTGTTAGGCCTGCTTTTCTTATCAGCCGTACTGACCTTGGTGATATTTAGTAGGTACTGGGAACGAAGGAACGCTTGGATATTAAAAATCAAAAAATAATAATTTAACATCATATTAATTAAGTTTCAACTTAGCATTCCTACAATAGAGGGGTCACGTAAGAAAACCATCCAACAAACAAACAAATAAATAATAGGACTAAAACTAAGTTGTTTATTTTATACTAGGATTCTACTGTGTATTGTCTAAAACCATTAAGTAGTTTCTCACTTTCAACCTTAGGTTTACATAGAGACTTTGAAGAAATAAAGTCTTAGTGCATTATGGCTCGAAAGATGTCACAGTTATTTTGTCTAGGTTATTCTTGTTTTTCCTGTTTATTCCTCCTTATGATTTTTCATTTTTCTTTTGGATATCTTTGAGGAGCTCTGTGGTAAACTGCATTATTTTCCCTCAGCTCTTTAGTGGAACTTACTTCTTTGTCCTTTGATACTAGGCTCAGCTACATGTGATGGTTATTTATACAGTTAGTGAGACTGGGATATGAGGTGCCCAGGTAATTCTGAGTATGTCTGTGAGGATTTTTCTGAATGAGTTTAGCTTTTGAATATTTGGCAGAAGAAAAACAGGCTTCCCTTCTCAACATGAGTAAACAGCATTGAATTCCTTCTGAGCCTGTCTAGAAACAACAGAGGAAAGCAGAAATCACTCTATTGTCCTCACTTTTTCAGCTGCAACATCAGCCTTCTCCTGCCACCAACTGGGATTTGTAGTGTCCGTCTTTCCGTTCTCAGAGGTACACTGCCAGCTTTTCTGGGTTCTCAACTTTCAAATTGTAAATCATGGAACTTCTTAACCTCCGTGATTACATAACTCAATGCCTTGCAGCAATATCTTTTGAATAAAACTCTGCTTAAGATTTTATAGTCGGGAGACCATACGTATCTCACCTGCACAATTTGTTACATCTACACAATCTTCTCACTCTTGCCAGCTATTTTGGTTTGGATCTGGAATATCCTCCAAAGGTCTCATGTATTTGGATGTTATGGACGATCTATGGAACCATGTGCTGTTAGGAGATTGGGGCCTGGCCAGGAGGGGTAGATTATGGGCGTGTGGCCAAAGGTTGGCTTCGATTACAGGAGTGCGGTTTAGATTACAGGCTTGTGGTAAGGGCTTAAACCTGGAAGGGGTGGAACATTGAAGCTGAACCCCAAAGGGGCAGATCACTGGGATGGGACCTGGAAGAATATATACTGTTTCCTGCCTTCCTTTGGGACTGGACTAGACTTCACTTGACCTCTTATTTGCAATGCTGTGAGGAGCTCCCTCCACCTCCACCTCCAACACGTTCTTCCACTGTTGCTGGCCACCTGTGAATAGACTGTGACCTTCTGAAACTGTAAGCTAAAAAGAACTTTTCCTTTCTTTAATTTATGGATATCAAGTATTTAATCACAGTGACAAAATAAGTAACTTAGACCCTAGCCTAACATTTTTTGCTAAATTTCAAGTCCATCATTTGGATTGGTGTTTCTATACATGTCTGTGTGTACATCGATGCCTACCTATGTGTGCATTCTGTGGTAGCACTGTTCTATGGATGCATGCACCAAACTCCACTTGTTTTGTGGGGACAAAAGAGAACTATATTTTCTAGGTGTGGTCTTGGAGCTGAATTCAAAGAGCAGAACTGATGTACTACTCATTCCTAGTTTTAGTCCCTGGGATCTCCTTGTTCTCCTTCACTGCCCTCCCTGCCCCCAGCTTTTTATACTGGATGGATGCGAAGAATACATTTTAGGAATTTAGAGTCCCTAAAAGTGTCAGTCAGAGTCAGTAGGGGAAAGGAATGCTGATTTTTCAATGGCCTTAGGATAAGAAGCCTTCCTCTCCTCCAATCCACCAATAGATGCTGAGCTGTCATGAGCAAAATCCACACCTTGCTAATGTTAAGACCTTTAGGGTTCAGGGTGTTTCTTTCACCAGTGAGAGTGACCCTGTCTAATAAAAATATACCGTTCTTTTAAAAATCCATTTATTATTAGTAATCTTGTCTTCTGTACCACCTAAAAGTAATTTGCCATATTTTGGACTTTAGAAATCAACCTCCATTAATGGGCTACCCAAGAGAACATGGGAAGTTGGCACAGGAACAAGGGCTGAGATCTATGATGCCCAAGTCGCAGAAAAAAGGCCCATGTTTTAGTCCATCAGGAACTGCTAGACCTGCTCCCTCAGGATTCGAAAGTAGCTTGTCCCTAACCCTGCTGCTACTGCCCAGTATCACCTTAGCAATACTGAGAGATACTAAAGACCCCCCAACACCATGTTGATGACCTGTGACTCTGCCTGAGGGCATTCTTTGATCACAGGGGCATATCTCACTTGCATGCTGTGATGACAGATGCGGAAAAACCCCTCAATTCAGATAGGAGAATTGGGTAACTTGCTCCATGGGAAAAGCTGCGGAAATGTTCATATGATTTCCCAGAGTACCCTAGGAATGGATGAGTTCCAGTTGCTCACAGAGCCCTTAACAGTGTCTTAGTTTCTTCCTTTTCACTCTTACGTTCTTTTTTTTTTAACCTAATAATATAACAGAGACCATGTCAGGGACTGTCCCCACAGTATTTTTTTTTTTTTTGAAACAGGGTCTTATTCTATAGTTCTGTCTAGTTCTGAACTCATTATGTAGCCCCGGCTGGCCTCAAGCTCATGGGTAGTCCTCCTGCTTCAGCCTCCTGAGGATTATAGCTATGCCCTACTACACCCAGCTTATGTGGTGCTGGGGACTCACACACAGCAATTGGTTTTAACTGTTGAGCTATGCCCCCCAACCTTTCATAGTCATGTTGAAAGCATTTATTCTTAGTGTGAAGGGATCTTTGGGAAATGATTAAGTCCTGAGAAAGGAACCCTCATGAGTGCTATTCCGTCCTTTGAAAAAAGTACCAAGGAGCTTCCTTTCTCCATCTGCTCTCTGCTTGACAATGGAAAAAGCAAGAAGGTGGACACCTACAAACCAGGAAGCCTGCCTTGCTACATACAGAATCAAGCAATACCTTGTTCTTGGACTCCCAGCTTTCAGAACTGTCTATGTGAAATACGCATTGGTAATTGAGCTACTCAGTATAAAGTGTTGTTATGGCAGCCCAAACAGACTACCTAGAGCCTGAGGATGACATCTCTGAAGAAAAACTTGTGGACTGAGACCTGAATTTGAAAAGGGACATACTGGAAGGGTGCTCCAGTCAGAACGTTGAGCCCTGCAAACAAGCTTGGAGGTGGGCATGGGTTTGCAATTTCCAAAGCTTGGCCATGAGGCTCATGTGGCTGCAAAGAGAGGGAGGGGTAGGAGGGAGCACTTGGAGAGATTAAACCGGCCCGGCCCTGAGGACAGATTTGGATCTAGCACAAGAACCTTTTCAGCAAGGAGTGCTCTAACTGGATGTGTGTTTCCAGAGTTCAGTAGCAGACCTTTCCAGATAACATGGAGACCAAAATACCCCTTTTCGGCATGAGGCAATGTAGCTACCCCACAGGATCTGCTCTTGAGCTCCTTCCTACAAAACTGGTGGAGACCTAGAGCCTCTGGGCATTGAGATAGCTCTTGCCCTCTGCCTTCCACTTGCGCCCTGGGCTCTTCTGTTTCCCCTTTCAGTCAGAAAGGGCCCCTGAGTGGGTGAAGGTACCCTCATTGTTTTCCAACCAGACATTTGGGCTCTGTTCTTTCTTAAGACCTCCAGCAACCTCGTGCCAAATCCAAAGCAGATTTAATTCAGCAGAGAAGAAAATATGAACCCATGATTAAAAATATATTTTCCCACACTTTGGCCACACAAAATAAAAATCTTCTTGCACAATACTCAGTTAAAACTATTAAAGGAGGCCCTAGCAATATGTCTGTGCCCAGGGGAAGAATTCTGTCACAAAATGGGTCCTTAAAAACTCCAAGAGATCCTGGTTAGGGCAGAGGAAAATTGTGAACTCTAGATGTAATCAGTTGAATAAAAGTAACCCAGAAAAGCAGAAGAACAACTTGGTCTTCTAAGGGGACTCTGTCTCTGGCCTCCCCCTCAAAGGTGGGGAGATCTTGTTGTGAAAGCAATTTGATCATTTCAGACTTGAAACCATGACATCTCAAAATTAAAATAAAACTATAGAAATCCAAAACCAATCAGTACTGAAAATACTGATTAAGTATGTATTTAAACACATTGATGATTAAGTAATACTCTTTATTATATTCATGAGGATTTTGAGAAGTCTGAAGGAGTTCTTCGGTTTCATGCAAATCGATTTTGCAAAGTTGTTTTTGCTGTGAGTCAAGGTGAGAGCTCTTGCCCAAACATTTTTCCCCCTTCAAAAACACACATGTATTGTAATTTCAAAGCAGATTGAGCAGATTGAAGGAGTTGGCTCAGAAGTTGTTTTAGAAGGTGAGTCTTACGCTTGCACTTTTTGTATCACTTTACTTTGAATTACCCTGAAGTTTAAAGAAACGGCTTGACAGTGCAAATTACCTCCTTTGTTTTCCATTTAGGAGAGCTTGTGGTTTTATAGGCATATAAACTATTTTTATAACTTAATTCTCTGCAAGTTGTGGCATGAGGAGAAATATAGAAGTGCAGTGACTGTAAAAAAAAAGTATGGTAAAATCACTGCTAATTAAAAAGGCAACTAAGTTTTGTGTTAACAGAATCAAATAATTGCCTTTTCATATTATGATTCAATTCCTTTCTTACCAATAAGTACACATTTAAATAAAAGAGACCATAATTTCAAGTGCTGTCAGTATTTGAGCAAACTCCCAAAGTTTGATATGTGAACATCAATGTGAGCACTTGCATATGAAATGTATACATATATATCCGTATGAGATTACTGAGGGCAGAGAGGTAATTTCATTTTAACTTATATCTAAATTTTAGAGAGAGGGCTCAAATTTTTGCATTATCAACCTTCTAATCATCTCGTACTTGAATTTTCATCTTTCAATGGGAATAGGAACAGTTACCCATGGGGCTGCTGTGTGCAGTAATTCAGCGAATAGGGGACCTGACCTACTGCCTCGCACTCGGCAGCATGCAAACAGGTGATTTCCTTTCCCGTACCTCTAGCATCTAGTCTTGTGCATGCTCAATGACTGCTTGACAATGATAAGCCTAGTGAGAAGGCCTTTTCTAGAATGACAGAACAGGTATTAGCTCAGAGAAGTTCAGTCGACATACATCAGCGTGCTACTTGGAGCATTCAGCATTGCCAGAGGTCAACTCCCTGCTTTGCCAGAACCCAATGTTAAATTTCCAGACACATCACAGGCTGCTTTAGCAATGCCATTATTCAGAACTAAATGATGCAGATATGCAATTACGTGGATTGCATGGAAAGCAAAGGCGATGTTCACCAATTATCATTTCCTCATTACCTCCAACAGTGGCTGGGGCTCCTGGATGTGCTCCTGTGTGTGCATCTGTATGAAGTAGATACAACATGATGGTGGGATTCCGCATCTCTCTTTCCAACTCTGGTGTCAGTGATGTCATGCAAATGGCTTGAAATGAGTCACGGGGGGAATGCTTACACCATAAAAATTAGTAAACACGACAAGCCAGGGCTTCCCCAACCTGATCTTCGTTTCCCCCTCCGCCTCCAGTGCTAGCTGCTAAACATTTTATCTGCACACCATTGACTGTGCAAGACCCTAAGGGAGACAGGAATCAGAGGCATGGACGTCTTCAAAAGTTTACCATCTAACCTGTCATTCATGTTGGGACTTTTTTATGTCATTATTTTTGTGCATTTCATAAGAGGTACACCCGTCTATAGTCCATCTTTTGTGCATGGTCCATTTCACTGAGCATTACTGACTTAAGGTGGCTCCATTTTCATTCAAAACCTTCACATATGTCTTTATTTATGGCTGCATAGTATTCCAATGTTTATAGGTACCACATCTTCCTTAACCATTCCTGTATGGATAGGCAGGTAGGTTGTTTCAGGATTTGGCTATTATGAATTGTGCTGCTATAAACATGGGTATGCATGTGTATTTTTGGTGTGTTGATTTTATTTTATTTCTTTTGAGAATATGCCCAGTAGAGCAGTAGTTGGATCAAATGGAATTTCTATTCTCAGCTTTCTAAGCAATCTCCAGACTGCTTTTCATAATGGTTGTACCAAACTGCATTCCCACCAGCAGTTGAGTAGGGTTCCTTTTTTTCCACACCTTTGCCAACAATTGTTGTTGAGTTCTTGTTGTAGGTTATTCTCAATGTTGCTTTTATTTGCATTTCTTTGATGGCCAGTGATGATGAACACTTTGTTATATGCTTGTTGGCCATTTGCACTTCTTTGAAATAACAGGGTAGAAAGAGAGACGATGGTGATCTAGGAAAAGGGTAAGCCTCTGAGAAAGTGACGGGCATCAATGCTCACTGACTTCCCAAACCCCATGTCTCCAATATGTTATAGAATTTGGAATTCATGTTTTGCAAAAAAAGGAAAAGTTTTAAAAAGTTTACCATCTAACAACTGACATTTTATTGTTTCATCTTAATTTGTCCTTCATTTTTCAGTATTCACAAGTCATTATATTGGGGAAAACTAAGCCTACATCTGTGATAATTTGAATGTACAGCCTTTTCTCATGGCCTTTGTTTGCATATAAATGTTGAATATTCATCTTCTAGTGGCATGAATAGCATTTTAGGAATTCTTATGAAAATGAGGTGAGACTTTTGTTTTTTCATCAATGGACTGACAATATTTAAAGATTTGTGTTAATACAGGCAGTGATGGCATGTACAATCCAAGATGGCGCCCTCTTCCCTTCTCCCATTTTCCACAGCCCATCAGCAGGATCTACCATGAACCACAACTGGAATTTTTCTTAGATTCTTATCACTGGTGCCAGCCTCTCAGCCAGGCCTCAGTTGTCTCTCACCTTCTCATCTCCTCTCTTGTACTTCTCCAAACTCTGTCCTCACTGTAGTGGAAATGATCTTGGAAGTGTTTCAGCTTGAAGATGTCCTTGGTGTGTGTAAATTATGCTTAGAATAAAGTGCAGCATCACTTCCATGGCCTCTAGGGCTCTGTAAGGATCTCTCTGGTCTTTGAGAGATTTCTCCACCTTATCTTGAGCCATCCTTCTGCTGGCTTCCTAAAATCCAGGATCCTGGTTCTTCTGACAGTCCTTGAAATGCATCCAGTGTTTTCTGTCTCAGGCTCTTTGCATAAGCAGTTCTGCTGTGTGCGTCATCGCTGGGTGCTTCCCACTTCCCCAAAGTCTGGCTGCATTTTGTTCTTCAGGCATTAACTGGAAGTATCACTGTGTCGGGAGGTTCTTTCCTGATCATCCTGCATAAGACAGGGCCCTCCTCTTTATCACAAAACTTTACCCCTTGCATTTATTTTGTTTTCATCTTTTATAGGTGTACATTCATTATTTTTGTCAGCTGGAGTGTAAGTTCTTGGGACCTCAGGAGTCACAGGCATCTTGTTTCATCAGAGTAAGACCAGACGCTGCCCAAGTCCATCACAGTGCTGGGACCTGTGGCTCTGGTGCTATTTCTTGGATAATACAGCATTGTGGCTGCACATAAGCATTGCTAGCAGGCACACAGGCAGTTCTGACCGGAACTTCTCCTCTTGTCTTTCCAGATGAATATGCCCTGTATGGAATCCCCCTACTTATCCTCATTCAGGCCTTCCTAATCGCTTTTTCCTTGTTGTATGTGATTATAAACTCGACCATAAACTTTCCCGAACGTGTACATCTTACATCTCTGCACCATCCAACAGCATGCTTTATTGATAACCCTGACTTCAGTACATGTCACTAAATTAGCTTATGATGAAAAGCTGGAAAAGTGAGTTAATTGCCCAAATGTTTCCAAATGTCCAGATGTTTGTCCTCATTTAGGGAACAAAAAACTCTGAATGAGTGATTAAATGTCTTCTTGCTCATCACTGTGATTTACAATTGTTTAAATACAATCCCGTACAAGTTCCGTATTTCTGTTACCCAAACAGTGTAAATTTGCTTATTCCTTGTGTTTCCTCTTAATTTTTTTAAAAAAACTTCAGTGCTTTCTATTTAAGTCTGAGAAAATTAAAGATATTTACATTTAATAATAAATATGACCAAGTGAAATTCCCTCTGTGCATTTTGTGGGAGGGCCAAGGCAGAGCTGGCCGAAGGGCTGCCTGTCTCTTGGTCGTGGGCTCAGGGGGCTGGTGAATCCAATTCCAGTCTGAGATTTGTGTGGCACAATGTGCTTACATCTCCAAATTTCAAATAAGGCCAAAGCTCAGACTGCTGAGCCCTTGAGATCTGCATGTTTCCCTTCACAAATATGATATGGCAATTTGGAAAAGGGCAGACAATGAAGACAACTTATGGGTCCTGGAGCAAAGTACAGGGGTGGAAAAGAATAAAATAAAATAAAATAAAATAAAATAAAATAACAAAGGCCTTTTATCATGCACTGTGTCCAGGTGCAACAACAGCCTCATCCAGAGAGCCTGCTTAGCTGTGAAGACGAGGCCCCCTGCCCACCAGAGGATCAGAATCTTAGGTGCAACGAAATGCCCCAGGTGAGGAAGACGCCCACTGAAGCTGGATGATTCTTGCTTAAAGAAAAGCAAGTCGGGCTACGTGTGGTTGTCCCCTGCAGGTTGGGATAGCTCTTCTCTGCCGTGTTTCTTGCCCCGTTTTCCTGTTATTTTGGTTACAGTTTAGCCATAGCCTCACTTCTCCCCTGCTTGGCAGGGTCTCCTGTGTCCCTTGCAGCCCCTGGTGCCTGTGACTAGCATTGCCACTGTCATTCACCCTTGATTTTCTGAATGAGCTCAGTGAGGCCACTTAACTTCTGTGCATGTCTGTTTACTCTACTTTACAAAGGACATAATGGTGCTGAGCTACCCGGAGCTTAAATTAATTAATGTTTATAGGCCACTTCAGACCTCAGGGATAAAAGCCTCTTTGAAAATGCATGTAATTATCATTATGGCTAATGAAGCTTGCTCCTAACTCCTCCCCTCCCCCGGTGGAAGTTGGGGAGAGGGAAGCCATCCTGGGTAGCATAGTTCAAGTCAGGAAGAAATTGATTTCAGATGTCATTTTTTGGTTCCTTTGTTGCTGTCTCTCAGATTTCCTTTATCTTTCCAACTACATCAGACTTGGATGAATTAAGTGAGTTTGTGATAAAATAATACAAACAAGTAATAAGTGAGAAACTTTTCTCCAATTTGCTACCCCGTTTCTGTTTCGCCCCCCTGTGGGGAAGTGGGATCCAAGTCACCTCTCAGAGGAGTGTTCCTTTCAAGATGGTTTTTTACATGTCTATGGTGATGGGTCTCGTGATGTTAACATTTGTTATTTAGCCTTGGGGTTAATCAAATTTCAAGATGTATTTAGAGCTAATTGCATCAGAGGAGACACCTGCCATAGGTTGTCTGCTCTGGGATAACTATAATTTCTGGTAATAGCGGCTTCTTCAAGAGGTTAACACTCCACAATGGATGGCACTCAAAGAAGACTTATTTACCTGACACAGATTATGATACGAATAATGTTTGACATCGACCATTTTAAATTACTCTTTGTCATTTTTACCACGTTCTGTCTCTGTCATCATTGACATGGTTTAGGAAAAGAAGAAGGACTCAGATGCAGAAAGTCAATAAAAACTTTGCAGTGCCTTCTGGGAATTTATTTTGAAATGATCTATCTTTTGAGCTTGGGGAAATAAACCTATATTTATGTATACTAGAGGAACCTTGTTACCAGATTTACTTGGAATCACTGTTAGAAGAGAAACAGTATTGTGAAATGATCTTCTGAGGACAGGTTCACATGTTTATTGAATTTTATTAGTGCTAGACAAAGCTGGGAGGTGGGAGGGTTGTTGAAGCAGGCATGGGGTAGGAGCAGAAGAATGAGGCCCAGACAGTTGGGGGAAGGCGATAGTGTAGAGCATAGGCCACCCTCAAAAGAGGTAGAGTCACGGAAACTAAAGCCCGAGTGATGCCTGGGCTTGTGAATGCCCAGACATCGACAGCACCCTGGCACCTGCTTGAGCATAGGCCCTACCTACTTCATTACCTTTGTGTTTCCCTTGAGAGCGTTTAGGGCTCAGTTGTTCACAGAAATCATAGTCAGACATCTAGGGCAAATGGATAGTTTTCAACATAGACATAACATTCATTGATAGGGCATTGATCATTTTATGAGGTATTTCTAGTAATCTTTGTACAGCTGTTTGAAAAGTGGTCCTAGTGAGTTAAGTACAGAGACAAGACAAAAACAGGTTTATGCTTGTCTCTTCCACTGGAGAAGTCTGTGAGGTCAGGTGTCAGGTCTCTTACTCACTGTTGGGTTTTAATTCTGGGGGCTTCGGAGGTAATTAGGTCATAAAGGTAGAGCCCTCAGGAACAGAATTAGTGCTGTTGTGAAAGGGACACACATAGAATCCCCATGCTTCCCCCCCCCCCCCCTTTGGTCACTTTGGGATACGATGAGAGAGAAGTTGGTAGTCTGCGACCTGCAGGAAGGCCCTCACCAGAACCAGTCCATACTGGCTCCGATCTTAGACTTACAATCTCCAGACCTGTGAGAAATGACTTCCCATTGCTTATAAATCAGCTGGTCTATGATATTTGTTGACAGCAGCTCAAACTAAGGTGGTGTTTTTAGTCACAAAAATATCAAGATATTCTCAAATAGCTGAGTGTTTCTTGTCTGTAGAAGATAACATCAAAATATTAGACTGAAAGTTTCTACCTTATGACAAAGACTGGCATCAGAGGGGTTTTGCTATTTATATTTATGATAGTAAGTTTTAAATTTATTCTTTTGAAAAATTTTCGTCTCAGTGAAGGCATGATTGTAATAGTACATACATTAAAAAAAACAAACTCTTATTTTTTTCATTGTAACCAAGATGTTTTGCAGTGGGGTAGTCAAAATTAGGAATCAGAAACAAAAATGAGTTTAAAATTTATTTACAGCCTTTTTGTAAATCAGATATGTCCAACCTATGGCTGATCTTTTTTTTTTTTTTTTTTTTTTTTAACCCCTGTTTTTCTGAGCAAAGAGAATTGTCTTGGGACACACAGAAAAGGAACTATGTGGTATAGTTAGTATACATAAGTGATAAACCCTTTTTTTTCAAGTTCTTTATTATAATATTAAAAAAACAAGGGCAAATGGCGAATAAACCATTGGCCAGGATAGAATTTGAACACTAAACATGAATTCAAACTACTTACCATTTGTGCTTATAAATACAAAAGCATCTAGGCTAATAAAAGGAAAAATATAATTTATTATGTAACTTACAGAGCATCGTCTTAGCCAGCTCCAGGCCATTGGCTTTCAGAACAGGTTAGGGCTAATTCAGAGCAAAGTGCAAATAGGTTTTGATTTGGTCTGGACAAAGTCTTTGACTCTTAAGACAGGAAAATCTGAAAATAATGGTAGTGAGTGGAGTGTGAACTTTCTCATTCATCTTAATGGGGTTGTCAACAATGAAGTTTAATTATATCACTTTTGTAACACTGTTAGCCATTTAATGGCAGTTATGGGACTCAGAGGCCAGCAATTAGTGGTGACTTCTAGCCTAGCACAGCCCCTCCAGTTTCTTTATTGTCGTAATGATGGTTGGCTGTACAGAAGGTCACTTAAAGAGTCTGTTTGATCCCAGTCAATCACCTTAGTTACTGAATTATTAGTTAACCAGAAAGAACCAACAAATCCTCTGGTAAGATGAATCTAGGTGAGCTGGCCATCCTGACCAGATGAAACAAATGGTTGGGTATATCTGATCGTGATGACGTAAAGAAGACTGAAAACATGACTCAGTATTGGCCAGTGAGCAAGCTGTGTCTTCTGTGTGGCTGCCTCTCTTCTCTTCCTGAAGGGGGATATAGTCTAGCTCATTAACCCAGAGAGCACTGAAATGGGGTGGGACCAGTAGCTCAGTCCTTCATTCCTTTATTCTTTCATCTGTTTATTTCAAAAATATGTTTTTGACTCTACCAGGAGTCAGGCACTGGAGTAGAATAAACTTAGCTGACAAGGTCCCTGGAACTTAGGATACACAAGTAAACAACTGGTGATTTACTTATTTAATTCCATGATGAGATAAAGTGCTTTGATGGCAAAAAATGCTGTGAAGTGGTTTAGGGATGCCTCTAGGTCTGGAGTGAACAGTAGACATTTGAGGTGGGCCCCAAAAAGGAGTCATATTTGTGTATTAAAATTTTCTGCTAGTCACATCAAAGAAGTAAAAAAGAAAGAGCTAGAATTAACTTTAACATATAGTTCACTTCATATATGAAATACATTTCAGAGTATAACTAATATTAACATTTGTCAGTAAGGCATTTTATTTGCTTTTTTCACAGTAAGTCTCCAAATCCAGCCCACACGGTGTGTGTGTGTGTGTGTGTGTGTGTGTGTGTGTGTGTGTATGGCACAGCTAAAGTGCTCAACATCCACATATGGAGAGTGGCTACTAGATAGATAGTAATGTTTAAATAGTTCAAAGAAGCATGTTTTGCTACCCAAATAATGAGGAAGAGCCAGCTACAGAGAGATGGATGTTCAAGTTAGAGGGAACAGAAAGTACAAAAGATCTGAAGTAGTGTTAAGATTTTAACCAAATTTGAATTCGCTTGCAAAGTAAGAAAATAACTGTAGCTAGATACTCACTTTATATTACTTCTATGCTGTTCTACAAGAAACTAACTTAGTTTGTCAAAATTTAGTCCCTCACAATGCTCACATGACACAGAAGGCCATCACTCCTCATGAGCCTAAATGAAATGACCAGTTCGGCACATTTAATTAATAGCTTGGTTACAGCAGAAATGATCTCAGTGCAAAATAGAACTTTTGTTTTTTTAAGTGATGACTAAGTAAAAGCATCTTGAACACATTTTTTTTTTGTATCTTCAAACATGCAAATTTATCACAATCTAGTCTGTATTTTACCAGTAAATACACTAATTGTAGGTCTTACTTTCTAATAGCGTTATCTATCTTCAGGACAGGACTTTGTGAGAAGTACATCTGGGTACCATTGCTTGTGTTTCATCTTTCTCTGGAGGTGGGCCATGGTTGACCTCTCAGTTAGCCTGACCACATAATGAATTAATTAGAAACAAAGGTATGCTACTCATGGAAAATGAAAACACACAGGAATCACTTTAAAAGAAGCATTGAATGTATTCTAGAATAAAATGCCCGGTATATAGTTTGTATGCCAAGCAAGCGCTACTGTGTTGAGGTGATGCTAGTGTATGTATGCCTTCATTCAGAATCCTGTGGAAGCTCATCCAGGGTCCAGGTCGTGAGTGTAAGGAGTTTATGTGGGATGTGATTCCATGAAGCAGGTGCGGGAATGAAAACTGAAAAAAAAGGTGTGCTCACAAGCCAGTTGTTGTAGTGGACACTAGGAGCTTTGATCATGCTTGGCCACTCTGGGCCTGTGATGAACAGGGCACAGAATGATCTCACCCTGGAGCTAGGAGTGATTCCCCAGCTCTGTTTGACCCAGGCTGGCTGCTCTTACGCTGGGGAAGAAGGTTGAGAATTCCCAAATTTCCATGTGACCCCATTCCCACATAGATGGCAACAGTCAGTGCTCAGAGGAAAACCTCAGGCTGAGAGAGGTATGTGTCTGGAATTGGGTGCTGGACATTGCAAAAGGAATGGGAAAGAGCGAGAGAAACTGGACAGGTCATTGCCTGCAGCAGTTCAATGTGCATAGTGAAGTTCAACCTAAGCTCAGTTCATCTTCGCGCACCTCGCAGAGTATCAAGAATCTCCATGGAAGTTGCCTTACTTAATCCCTACAAGGCCTTTGCACCATGACTTGAGTAGGACTTCTGAATCCTCTAAAGGAAAAATCTGGCTTAAATTCTCTGATGATGAAGAAATGTGTGTAAATTGTGGTTGTCTCCCCACCATCCCAGGCCACCCAACTTTTCTGCTGTGTAGCTACATGCCACTTTGCATGGTATCAGTCTCACTCCCAGCTGCAGGGATAGGCTTTGCTTGTCTGGCACCAGTCAGATCACTGCTCTCTGAATGCCATAGTGATGGATTCAGGGCAAGCTTGTAATTAATTCACGTACTATCAGAGCAGAGTAAATAAAGGGCTGTGACAAAATAAATGGCTGAGATAAGAGCAAGACATCTCTATTCATTTTAAAATTTTACATGTCCTTGAGAAAATATCTAGCTCTGTAGTTGCAAGCAACCATCGTGTGTGCGGACATAGTTGACTCACTGGATCAAGCTCTGTTGAAGTGAAGAAACTTTTCATCGTGTAAGAAAGACACCAGGTGTTGGGTTTTTCAATCATTTGGAAGTGAGAATCTTCTGATCTTTGGCTCTATACTCTACATCAAATACCATAAGTTATCCCAGAGGGATTTTACATATCATTTGTACAACATATTCAACTAAGTTATTTATGTCTTTTCCCTTGAAGTTTTTGTTGTGATCTATGGGTAGATGAGGACTGTCCAGCATAGGGCTCAGATACAAGCTCTGGAAGGTGCTAGAGATGGAAGGCGAAGCTAAATGAATTGTTGCCTTCATAGAAATCATTTTGTTTTTGATGTCTCAAACATCCAATGACAGGTAGACGGTGAATTTCATTTCCATTTGGATGTAGACACTGGATGATTTGGGCCTTTTTCTCTCTTAGCTATATCAATTCTGTAGACAGAAGAAGCAAGTACTCATCATACCAGCCTGCTTTGGAGCCACCGGATACAGTTCAGGTCAGTAAAATATAAATAGATGTCTTTTGAGGGAATTCTGCGGAGGGTCGATGCGTTCCTGATAAAAGGGGAATATCCTACTTACATGTCAGTTTCTTCTTTTTTCTTTCCCTGAATGATGATATGAAATTAAGACATCTGATGATCTCCTCATGATAATGAGAGAACAGACGTGAGGACAAATGCCAAAGGGAAGTGGAGTGAAAAGGCAGGATTTTAATTGGGCATTTCATATGATTGAATGGTTTGCGTTTGCTCTTAGCATATCAATAATATTAAAAATATGTGTGGTTTCTCCAAAGTGTACAACAACTTTAAAAAAAACCTTATCTAAGTCCACTTTCAAAAAGTGTGGTGGATCTTAGAAAAATAAAGAAAACTTTATTCCATTAAAAGATATTTTGCCATTAAGCCTTCCCTTTCAGCAGCTTATCCTGTCCTTCTTGCCATGTTGTGAGGCAGTTCTGTAAGTCCTCTTTCGTCCGTCTTCGTGGCTGCCATAATATCCTGAATCAGTTGAAAATATTTATAGCAATGTTTATAAAATAGCAACATTAGGGTGTGTTCTCATCTATCTTATTTACCAACTCTGGCATTGTGCAAATTCTGGCTCTTGTCTAGAGTCAGTGAGACCAAGAGCATGCTGAAAGATGCTTTAGAACGTGTAAAATGTGATCAAAATAATGTTACATATTTCAACCTAAAAACTTGAAGTAAAAGATAAACTGCTATTAATCTCTCTCCAAATATCCTCTCTTGCTTCAAACGTACTTATCCAATTGTTCTTGACAGTTCCAGAGCAGTTCTGGAAGTTCTGTTTTATGCCTATATTTCTTTATTTACGTTTTGATGGGTGCTTCAATGTCCTGAATCAAGTCAATACCTTTATCTTTCACGATCATTTTAAGAGAGAACCCTAAGTGGCAAGGTACAAGATCCAGTGAATAACACAAATGAGAGAATGCTGTAATACTTTTACAAACCTTCCTTTCCATTGGATGGCCCTTGGCAATAGCATTTACCATAATTTTGACTATAACTCTTGAAGATTTCCACAAAAAGACTTCAAGAATGCTTCAGAAAGTTACGAGGACAATTAGATGTATGTGTTTGAAGTAATGGGTAGTATTTTGAGGGGAACTAATGGCAATGTATTTTTGATTAAAATAAAATTTTTAAACTTAAGCATCCACCATATATTTTGTTCAACTCATATGCCTACAAATAACTCCTCATTGGCAAAGAGGCTGAGGTGCTCATCTTCTAAAGCCCTTGGCTCATGATGGGTGATTCCTCCTCCAGAATTGAGTCCTGCCTTGTGTGGATTAGAAACCACAGAGTCTTTGCAAGAATAGAGATGCAGGCACTTGAGGTGGAACCTGGGCTGAGTTTGACAATGTCCACCAAGCTACAGGTAACCTCCAGGGTGGGCTGAGAGGGCACAATGACCCTCCTGAGGCCCTCCTGAGATATTAGAATGCAGAAACTAAAATTACTTTGAGAACATCATGACTCTTTTGTTTAATCTTAATCTGTACTCAGTTTACTTTCAATGAACTTTTTCTGTGTTAACCAGGCCATCATGTACATTTACCAGACATGAGCATTTTGTAGGTAGAAACAGAAATGGTTTTGTCTTTCTCTCCCAATATCTAGTTCAGAGTTCAATGCATCAGTTACTTGATAGAAGTTGAGTAGGGAGGCAAGTTAGGAGAGGAAGGCCAGGTAGCCTCAGAATCTTGTGGCTTGGTGATGTGTGTCACTGTAGCTCACTCTTGATTGTCACTTTTACTGCATCTTTGCATGCATCTTTAACATTGGAGGAACAAGAACAAATCAAGGATTATTGTAAGACTCAAACGGGCTAGCAGATGTTCAGTGGCTGCTTTACCATTCTACATGGGAGGATTTAGAGGTGATGAGAGTCTGGCTGGAAGAAAATGTAAGGACTGGGTGGTACTTGGCAGAAGATTGAGAAAATACCGTGATGGGATAAGGGCTAGCAGGCATGGTGGGAAAGCTGGAGTGGCCCTCAGCCTACCCTTGATGTCTATTATAGTTATTGATAACTGTACCTACTAAGTATCTAAAACAGGCCTTGGCAGGTTGTAGTCATTTAATCAAATGCAGGTGTTACTATCAGGCTGTGATGTGTAGGTTTCCATTACCGGTAGTATTTGTGTCTGGTGATACATAGTTGTTGTTGCAATATCATTTTGTGACTCTGGGCACTTCCACCCCATAGCAGAATTTATCACTACTCCTCCACTCCCAGCTTTCTGTCTTGGTGGTATCTAGGTCCTTGTGGGAGACTGTCAACACCTGGACCTCCTGGATTCAGCTGAAGTGGGAGCCCAGGCCACGCCTGGATGAGGGATGGCTACAAGGGTGTTAAACTCTACTCTCAGTACAGAACGGCCAAAGGTTTTTCTCTACAGAGTACAGACACTCACAGGGGGAACTCAGTAGGTGGTGGTATCGGGACCAAACAGGATTGGCTTTGGCTCTGTTTGTATCGTCACAGAAGTTGTGTGTCTTGAAAAGCTTGTGGGAGGTTCTCCGTAAGATAGCTACGGGACAGAAGAGACAAGCTGGCCAGTGGTTCCTGTAAAATCCGCATGTTAACCCTGTATGGTGGACACTTCATGTCTGAAGTTCATAGTTCACTTTCTGTGTGGGTCAGGAAATTATAACCAAAAGGATCTACTCGGAGGGCTTATAAATCCGAGGAAAGAGCTAGTCCACGCTGGCAGCCTGCATGTGTGAGAGCTGGAGTGTCCTGTGGCTGCGCAGCCATGCAGTAGAATACATGTTCGGGACTTCAGGATAGCGGGTCAGAGTCTGCTGCGTATCTCAGTTGCTCAAAGAACGATGGCGAAGACCTGAGACTGAAGAGCAGCGACGGGCCAACAGGCGCCAAGTCGAGGCTGGAGCGAATCTGTGATAAAGATATGCAATGTGTAGGAAGTTGGCGGTGTCCGTAGACAATTGCGAAGGCGAGAGTTTTCCTAGAGGAAGAAGCTATGACAATCTTTCTTCTAACTTCCTTTTATACCATTGGAGTTCTAGTTGGACCACCCACATATGGGTGGGTGCTCTTCCCTTATTTGTCAAATCACTCCCACTCTAATCCAGGCTGGTTCCCAATTGCCTGATTTAGGCATGGTTCCCAAACCCTAATCCAAGCTTGGTTCCTGGTTACCTCAAGTTTACATAATCTCTCCAATGGTCACATCTATCCCGTCTTTTCTCATGGTTTCTATTCATGTTTGATATTTTTAATCATTTAAACCATTGAGTTATGATTTTTATATTATCTGTTGTCCTTGCTTCTGATAACTACGTCTCCAGCTCTTGCCTATAGTGGATTATTTCACCAGAAGTTTTGTTAGTTTGGACTGTGAGTGCATCTTCCATGGAACCTAACTATGAATCCCAGGGTAAGAATATGGCCCTTTGAAGAGATTTTCTGATGGCTTCTTTCATGCACACTTTTGGTTCTATCAACAAGAATCATATTATATGTTAATTCTTTGACATAAAATTCTAGTGTGTATATGTATGTAAGCAGATGGACAAGCCTATAATTCTGAGTTTTTAGAGAGCATCAGTTTTTTTTCTCTATCTACAACCTAGACAGAAAAACTTTATAATCATCTTTTCCTAGTCCAGCTTCTTACTTCTCCCTGGGCTAAGTCCTCCTCTTCGTTCCTTAAGTGAAAATTAAAATCTCTAATTACCAGGGCCAGAAAACTCCCATAGGGCCTCCAGAGTTATAGCTCACTTATTACAGCTTGAAATTTTAGGGTTTCCGTCATTTTCATCCTGGATAGTTTTTTTTTTTCTAACTCTATTGCAGGCCCAGTCCTGCATTTTAAGTAACCTTACATTTATCTGACATTTCTGCTTTGTAGGGGGAAGGCTTCTGATTATTTAGATCATATTTTTGCCAGAAACTGAAGTTCTCAAGTATTTATTTATGCTAAATTTTCAGAAGTGCAAGTTGCTGAGAAATATACATTTTTAATGTACCTCATATATTACAGTTAACAAACAATGTAAAATATATGACATCGAAAGAAATTTTTCCTCTTTTGAATGTCTTATGAATGTAATGGAAGAGCATTAGAGTGGATATAAGACATCTTTTAAGTAATTTCCTAGCTCTTCTGTTAGCTAGATCTGTGTTCAACTTGCTTCTGTCTCACTTTAAACATTTCTCTTTTAATAGAACATCTGTTTCATAATAAACTTTGAAAGTATAAATTGAAAAGACCTGAACATGCCCATGGAATTATGATGAACAAGAATTTTCTAAAATCATGTCTGCACATTTCTTTCCTCTACAAGAGGAAGATCTACCATATATAAATTCTACTTTCACGTTTTTCACACAGCTTCACAATGAAGGCTGGATGGTGAAAAAGAAAAAAATATCACTGCACGGGGCCAGGGGCGGGAAGGAATCGCTGTGCACACTGTTGTTTTTAGTGGCTACTTTTCCTAGTCCTTAAACTGTCACTGAAATGTGGCTTTGAACCAGCTGCAAAAGCCTGAAAGGTCATCCCCCAGAGGAGGAGGGACTCTAGAAGATGCCGGTGAGTAAACAAGCTGTAAAGTGGACCCTAGTTCTCTTTTGTGGCATTTCACTGAAGAATTGATGGCAGGCTATTATCCTGTGAAAGTGAAATTTTAAAAGAGCCTGTCCCAAACAAACCTACACCAATCCCCAGTTGGCTTGCTTTCCTCATCATTAATGAAACCCAGGAAGGTCCTAAAGTGAGGTGTGATGACTTGAGAGGCACAGGGAAGATCACAGAGGTGAAAAGCCCGTCACCTCTCTTTTCATATCCTGAGGAGCATATGGGCTAGACTTAGTGTACCCATGGTTCTTGTGGCTGGAACAGCAGATGGACACCCACAGCTACACCCACCCCTCCCCACCTCATCTGAGCTTTAGCTGAGAGCACACACCAAGGAGAGCCTTGCACAGTGTGAACAGAAAGAAGCATGACATTTCTGAAGGTGAATGCATCCATGAATAATGACGAGAGAAGATGGGATGAGAAGTGGCTGGTCTAGAGTGCTGACCAGCCTGGTGCGGGGTTAGACTTTGAGGTCCAGGACTGGAGTAGGGATGCAGCTTGTAAGATTTTATCTGTCTGATGTAAGTGAATGAAGTTGGTATTGGAGCAATGTTGGGGGAAGAGGGCTGAATCTTGAAAGACTGAGGAATCAGGGAATTTTCAGCAGCAATTCTTCGAGTAGACCTTCAGGTACTCCCTTATGTCATGGAGTCAAGGCAGACCAGGCCTCTCAAAATATGTCACAAGAGTCAGAGTTAAGTCAGTCATAAGGTGAACAAGAGAAGAGTCTCTTCTGTGCTCCTGTTCCTTTCCCATAGCCTTGAAACGTGCATGCCCAACAATGCGTGCAGACAAAGTTCCAGGGGTTGGCAGGGACACAGGCTGAGAAGTAGCCTGGGTCTGTGAAGGGCCATGTGAAAGGCATCCTTGGCAATCAGAGATACTAATTTAGACTTGAATTTGGAGCAAAAAAAAAAAAAAAAACACCCTATCTTTTTGTCAGAACAATTTATTTAATCTGTTCAGTTATAAATGATTGCTCTGAGTTTGATTTTTTTAAAAAATTGTGCTTCTAGATGAATTCTACTCTGTCCTGGATACCATATCTTCCATTTTTTTCAGAAGCATTTATTAGAGTATCTTTCAAGTAATTCTTTTTAAAGAATAGATATGAAGGATATAAACTTTTTGAATCTTTCCTGTGCATGAGTCCCCAGCTGGGTCTCCTTTAATTAGATAGGTTTTTCTGAATATTGAATTTTAGACTAGAACCTTTTATCCCTCTGGATTTTAAAGCATGGCTCTTTGTCTTCTGGTTTTGAATGTTGCTGACAAGACGTTCGATATAGAAAAAGGAATAGTGCTACAGGAAATAAGCATGCAAAAGATAGGCACAGGCAACCTGCACAGATGAGAAAAATTTTCTTATCAGTAAGTGGACTTCTGTCTCTCAAGAGAAACTTTTTTTTTTCTCTGTGAAATTGGCAAACATTACCAAAAAATTTATAATTCTCAGCAATGGTGCATACTGAGGAAACTGACATTCTTTCCAATGTTCATGAGTAAGCAAATTGGTGTGAATTTTCAGGAGATCATGTTTGTAATAGTCTAGACCTATGATAGTCTGCATTTAAAATCAATTCATTTACTTTTTTGGATAAGATTTATTTTTTGAGCTGGAAAATTTTACGTTCCTTACTTCATCTTTGGTAGAGTAAAATTTCCTTAAAATGTTTTTGGGTGAATTTTTTCTTTTTATCAATTTAGCAGTTAGTAGCCCATTTTCATCTTCTGTTTTGTTTCAGATCGAGGAAAGTAGTTATTTTATTATTGCCTTGATTTTTTTGCATTAAAATTTTCTCATTCTTTCTCTGTTACCTTTCTATCAAATAGATATAGCTCTTCCTGTATGGATCCTGATATCTTTTAAATATTCTCTCTTATCTTTATTTTTTTTGTTGTATGTTCTTAGAGAGTTTTAAAGACTGTGTTCCCTTTGCTTTCTATCAATTTTTTTTTACCATGTATCTGAATTTTTGATATTTTCCACTTTTGTGTGTTCTGGATTCCTTTTTGCATCAGCCTATTCTTGTTTTGTGGATGTAGTATCTTCACACACACATACACAGAACAGTTGACTTGTCACAATTAAGACATTTCAAAAGTTCTTTTTTTCCTTGATTTGTCTGTTTCTTTTAATGAAAGTCATTTTTTCTTTTTTGGTTTTGTAAGTTTTTCTCAAATATCTGGCAATCCCTGGTGTTCCTTTCTTATTTATAATGAAGACCAGTGTTGATTAATATGAGTAATCATCATGTTTCTTTTCTACTGGGTTTTAAAAATTGTTTTTGTAAGTAATAAATATGCAAGTAAAATCAATATAATCTTCAACTTTTCAACTTTCTAGATATAATCCTAATTTAATAAAAATTAATTTTTCTTTTTAATGAGCCTGAAATAGTTATTATAGGTATAAGTCATAAAATTATCTAAAGAGAAATGTTTGATAATTAATTGACCCCACTTAGTGATGTCTCATTAATAAAATATCTTATGAGTCTACAGTTTGCTGTTTTATCCGACTTTTTTTTAGAGTCAAAACTCTTCATAGTCATTTTGTTGGAAATGTTCTAAGGAAACTGAATCATATTTTTTTAACAACACATTTTTATATGTAGTGGAAAATCCATTTTGCTATAGGTGTCTATAATTTGTGACTATGATTTATTGAAGTTTTATGTGTGTGAAGTTTTTAAAAGACTTGTATAAATTATATGACATTGATATGGATACTATAAAAACAACTACATGACAACCACAATTATTTACAAAATAGAAATGCTACAGAGAAGTCATGTATTGTTGCGAAAGTTATTATTTTACCCATAAAAAAGTTCATAGGCTGATTGGCTGCCCCAGCCTGTTGAGAAGTTTTCATTTAAAAGATGCCAAAATCTTTTTCCGTGACCTCACATTCCTGCCCATTCATTTTCCCACACAGAGCTTTATTCATGGAAGGGATCACAGTCAAGTTGTAGGGGAGATTGATCTCATCGTAGCGAAGCCATTACATTTCTCGTGGTTGTCCTTACACATTGGCTCCATGCATGCTTCAATCTGGGAAAAAACAAACTTAAGGGTTGGAGAAACAAAGGAGCTGCGATTTCCTTGCCTTAGTCCTTGGCCCGTGATGAAGTAGAGAGCATGATGTGGTGATTAGAGCCAGACCTACCCTTGGCCATGGGCACTGCAGCCGACCCAAACCTAATTAAGAAAGATCCTGAATAAACTTGAGAGAGAGCCAAAATCACTAGTCCCTTCAATCAATATTTTTGATATAAAAATTAGCATCTGGCCTGAATAAAAGGGAGCCCTGTTTCATGCTGTGGCAAACAGACGGAAATCCTCTCATGCTTCTCTTCTGACCTCCCGTTGTTGGATATTTTATTGATCTGTGTTTCTGATAAGTCATGAGAGCAGTTTACTTGCAAATGTCACACATAAGTGACAGTGAGAAACAGAAGAACAAAGTCTACTTTAAACCTCTATGGGCATAGGTGGCAACCTCCTGGAAACATGGGAACTGGTTTGACTTGTTCTCTTGTTCTTGATTGGATACTCCTACTAATATACAAAGTTCAGGTGAAATAACCTTTTAAGAAAGAATTTGATTAAGAAGAAGACAAACCCTCTAAGAAGGAATGGTATGCCATCAGTCTTAGAAGATCTCTTCGTGCTCTGCTAAACCTCTTACAACTTGAATGCCTTTGCCTTCCAAGAACTCCATTGGAAATTTCTCCGTGAGTACCATAAATAGTGGAGGTTGGATTTTTTCGTGCAGCATATGGCACATGGCAAAAGTATATCTAAAGATGATTGTATTCTGATCTTTCAAGATACTGCATGCATACTTTAGCAGTAATTTCTAGTTTTGACTCAGGAAATTCAAATGCAGGCTACAATAGAGAGAAAGCAAAGGTTACCATTTGATTTATTTTGATGCCATTTTGAAGACATATTGTAATGAGGTTGAAAGGAAGAACAAATTAAGACATCCCTACCTCTTAGGAAAATCTCAGTAAAATATTCATCAAATGAGATTATTTTTGGAGCTCACTCTTAAGTAACCTGGTGGGCGAGGGGATGAGGTGGGTAAGGTAATAAATAAAAGGCCTGGCCATGAATTGACAATTTTTGAACAGAGTTGATCTTATGCTATGCTCTCTGGTTTACTGTATGTTTAAATTGTTTTCTATTATAAGGTTTTTAAGTGGATTTTTTTCAGAAATATATTCCTAAGTAACTGAGCATAACTGAGACCCTCATCAGGAATTGTCTTTCGCTAAAGAGAGCTGTTTTGCCTCGCACAATTGTACTTCAATTGTACTTCTACATGGGAGTTTGCATCCACTATCTTGTTGATGTAGGATGATGTAGAGATCTGTATTCCTTCCCTCATCGTGAGATAATTCTATAGGACAGTCAAAGTTGCACAGTTCCCCAGGGAATCGACAAGGCCTTTTCTTGTTTCTTTATTGTCACCTAGGTATTGTATCATTGTGTATGGACTCTGTGATGTGCAGATGACTGTTTGTCAACCACTTCTCAAGATCCTTAATTTTATAGTTTGCCCATTTCCGTGGTGTAAATGCTTTTACTGTGGCCCTTTGCAAGGCAGTAATGTGATGTCATTGAATGAGGAAGTCGAAAGATGTGCACAACTGTTTCTCATAAAAGTATAAGCCAGCCTTGGGCAACTCTACCAATTTCCACCAGTGAAATTTCTAAATGTAAATCTTGATTGTGGTCTTTTTTTATTTTTTAAGATAGCGTAAACTAAATCAATATAAACTGCTGATCATTTTTCATGTTGTCAGTTGAATCATCTTCCATACACAAGGAAGTAACATTTCACAGGCAATATGAAGTGAAATTGATCATCTCAAATGATCCAATGAAACACATTCATCACCCGCACAGAGCCACACATGTCAAAATATCATAAGATAATGATCAGTAATAATCACCTAGAATTATGTAAGATACAATATTCTTTTAATTTCCTAAACTCTGCACAACTGGAGAAGGTTTCTAGAGAAAATAGATTTCACATATATTGTGGTTTATGCAAAATATAGTGCAGAAATTTACCAGGTGATGTTATCGTTGCTTTTATTATAATTGTTCCTGTTGCTGTAAGTCATAGTGTATAAATGGGTCCAGGTTTCATAATGAGAACTTGGGTTTTAAATCAGAGTAGACCACTTATGGATTTTCTGTCTCTGAAGAGAAAATTCAGAGCAGCCTTGCATGTTTGAAGAACTGTGAAGAATTTTATCCGACTGAGGAATGTCGCTGGAATAAATAAATAATTAGAGGTTGAAAGTTTTTGTAATAGTAGGAAAAGGAAAGAAAAAAAAGACACAATGAAAGAGACAAGTTTATGAAAACCAAAAGAGTCATCTAGGAATGATCTGGAACTGGAGAAGAAATTTTTACCAAGTGTATGGCAGATTATTCTTCAGTGTCGGATGCTCCACTTTTGTACAGAGAGGAGTTGCTCAGAGAGTGGGAAGGAAATATCCTACCGAGGAGAGAACGGCAGCCAAGGAATAAATGTACTTCATTTCACCATGAATAGCACCCTTAAATATTAATAGCATATCCAAGGAAAATCCCTGCTATGTTATTAGAGCCAGTTGGTCTCCCAGAAGCTTAAATAATGCTTCTCAAATTCTGGTATGCATTAGAATCACCTGGGAAAGCTTGTTAAAATGTAGATTGCTGGGCACCACAGCTATTGATTGAGTGGAGGTATAGTGTGGGGCCCAGGGATCTGCATGTTAACAAGATTCCTAGTAAATTCTAAACCCTGTGGTCTCAGTCAAACTAAAACAGGCAATACAGCTACACATCCATGACACCATCATTCCCTATCAAGACGAGGAATGACCTTATGTCATGCTCCTTATAAAACTCATTCCAAGCCCTTTCCAACTTTCTAGCATCCATTTGCATTCCCCATTAGGGAGAGTATATGCATGCATGTGTGCAAATAGACCAAGGGATGCCTAACCT
Organism: Ctenodactylus gundi; assembly: GCA_004027205.1. Classification (NCBI taxonomy): domain Eukaryota; kingdom Metazoa; phylum Chordata; class Mammalia; order Rodentia; family Ctenodactylidae; genus Ctenodactylus; species Ctenodactylus gundi. The sequence continues at coordinate 863,478 of PVKB01000168.1, forward strand.
TACACCTTGGTTAGAGAAATTCTCTTTACCAACAAATACAGCTCTGATGGTGGTTAGTAAGACTCAATAATTCTTGATGACTTGGAATGATGGTTGTACTAATCTAGCAGTAGGGGACTTTTGTCTGTAAAAATAAGATATTCCCATTATTCACAATCATTCTCCTAAAAAAATTTCATTCTATATTTCTATATGCTATAGTCTTACCTATTACAAGCTCTGTGGGGTCTTTCTTAATATATTCTGGGGTCTTTCTATTTGAATTACAGTTGTTCTCCTAAGTGTATATCCATGTAGACTCTGACAGAAATAGGTCTCTTCTCTTGTACACAGGGTATAATAAAAAATTGCCCAAGGACTCTTGAGTGTTGATGAAAATTGACAAACTCCCCCACATGTTGGGTGGGTAATTTATTTCCCAGGCTAACTTAAATTCAGTTTCTCCATGAAAGTAAGTTTCTTACGCCAGTTTCTCATGGCATAAAGGCCAAAGGATAGATGTGAAGGTGTGTGTGAAGATCACAGACAGATCCAAGAAAGGTGGAGAATATTTCCTGCTTGCTGTGTCTTGGGGAAGGAAAGGCCTAGAGGTCTCATTGCTCTTTCTATCTTCTCTTTCCTTTGTAGAACTTCAGGTATTCAGGAATTTTTGAACAGTTAACCTGAAACATTTTCATTTAAGTGCATGTATCGAAGAGAACGCACTCACATGGCTCTTTTCTTGACACCTTCATAGGACGTGCTTCCTGTGCAGTGGTAATTCTGTAGTAGTTCATTGAGGGGAGCTGGAGTCTAGTTATGAAAGTCAGTCATTGGAGGAGGCATTGTATTTTCAGAAACCTACTCCCTTTCTTCCTTTGTTAACTGAACTCTTTCAGGCTTTGGTCATTCATAACAAACCTCACCACTTTTGATTCACTTTTTAAGCCGGTTGTATCCACTAGTAATTGCTTATGAAAAGCTTCCCACACGGGTCACCTTTCTCCTTGAAAGATCTCTGAGCACTAGGGTGTGTTGCTTCTGCAGACCCTGGTGCTATGGGTTGAGTTTCTATCTCAGCGCACAGCATGAAAGCTTGGGCCCATCTGTGTCACACAAAGCCAAACCTCTCTTGAAGTGATTTGTTTACAGTGTCATTTGATGGAGTGGAATGCTCTGTAACTCATTCGAACTGTTACAGAAGCTTGGCTAAAAGGTCACCACTGCTCTTTCGAGTTTCCAAATCTGGGCACCATCTGGGAGCTTGTTAAGATAAGGGTTTCCACTGGCTTTTTCCACACCAACTATATCCAATTAGCAAAGGACTCATTTTTCAGAGGTTTGTGTTCAGTGTGTGTGTGTGTGTGTGTGTGTGTGTGTGTGTGTGTGTGTGTGAATGTGTCTGTGTGTGTGTGAATGTCTCTCTCTCTCTCTCTCTCTCTGTGTGTGTGTGTGTGTATGAGAAAGAGAGAGAGAGAGAGGAAGAAGAAGAAGAGGAGGAGGAGGAGGAGTAGGAGGAGAGAGGAGGCAAACAAATAAATGTTAATTAGTTGCCCCAAAGTGTCCAAGCCTGTTTTCCACCAAATCTGAGAAGACACACCAAACTGCCAATATTATTTAATATGCCTGAATGGGCAGGCCAGTCTCAAAAGAAACAGAAAAGTTGCTTTTAAGGGCCCTTTTTGAATCAATACATTCCAACTGTAGTTTTAAAGAACATTGAACCCCACCATTTACTCAAAATTCAATAGGAAAATAGTAGCTCATTTATTAAAGCAACAAAGGCTGTGGGTGCCTAAACTGTCACTGAATGGCACCAACAGCATTCAAGTTATAATTTTATAGTTTTAGTCTAGGCCTAAAATTGGCTTGTGCTTGCTTTCTGTTCCTCTTCTTGGTGAAGAGTCTTGAATTTTCCAAACCTTAAAAGCTCAGCTGTAAAACTAGGAGAACAGTGGGAGGAAAAAGGAAAGTTTCCTTCAAGGCTGTCTCTAGTCACCACAGGCAAGTTCTTCTTTCTCCTAGGAAACTTTCACTGTGTCTTTTGACACTTGTCCTTGGGAAAAGCCCAAATGTAGCAAATGGTAGTAGCAACTTTTCTTTGCCCGATTACTTGGAATTTCCCAAGATACAGATGAACTGGTCCTGCTGTAGGTGGGATAAGGTGGCAAGCTACTTCCCAACGACCACATCCTTGTCTGAAGATAAAATAAGCAAACAGGTAGTGTAATTACTGAATTAACAATCAAATTTGTCTCACTTGGTTATAACCCCTAAAAGGACCTGGACCAAAGAGGCTGCACAGTAGCAGTGAAAAGAGGCTTATTGCCATTAAAAATATTCTAAGAAATGTGTGTGTGTGTGTGTGTGTGTGTGTGTGTGTGTGTGTGTGTGTGTGTGTGTGTATTTCCAGCAGATACCTGGGAAAGGAGAAACTTAAACCCGGAACCCTATTTTTGTTTCTGAAGTTGTGAGTTGGAGACATTAGAAAAACACAACAATGTTCAATTAAGCTGGTGTGGGAAACAAAACTGTTCTTAGGAAGGGGGAGAATTCCATTCATATGCCTTCTGAGTGTGGAGGGAGGTCTTCCTGGCGAAGTCTTCAGGACTTTATTTAGAGTTTCCTAAACTTATTCGTCAAGTTCAAAGCCTTTTTCATTGTTGAATACAGGGTGTTCTGACTTCCTGAGCCGGGAAAATTTCAGGTTTAGGAGATCACCCATTTCGTCAACGTTTTTCAAAACCTGCAAAGAGATTGCCTTCCATTAGTCGTCTTTAAACCCCTCAGTGGCTCTGCTTTGCAAAGCCCAGGTTCATGGCAAGCTTCACAAAGACCCCTAGTCTTATTTTGCCAGACTCTTTGATTTTTAAAGAAAAGGAGCAAGATCCGTATCATTAGGTTGTGGTTTATAAGCCCTTGAGGAATGTCACATGCTAATTCATTTTATTTAATGGTCTTAACTCCACATTTTGAATGTTTATTTTATTTTGAGAATGTGAGGAGAGGAATAAAAACATCTGACCTATCTAAACTCTGTAAGGATTTATTTTAAAATTTAATGACTATGTATAACCTTATAAAAGAAAAAGATAAGGTTGCAAAAATGTATCTGAGATTATGTCTTTGTGACACAGTAAGCCAAGCTGGCCAAGAGGAAAACAGAACAGTGTGGGAGCTAATTAGCACCATTCTCAACCCTCCTCTCCTTTACTGTCTGTTTTTAAATATGACTCTCTATAATCCATGGACTAATGGAACTTAATCCCACAAGGTAGTAGACCTCACTTGTTTCACTTCTCTTATTTTCAATGGTAAATATATCCTCAATTTTGCAAATGAAACAATTCAGATCCAGAAAGAAAAAAAAAAGGAAAAAGTAGGTTTTTTGCCTATAGTACATCTATCTGCTGCCATTGGATACTAATATGAAGGTATTGAATCTGAGCCCTCTTTTTTCTATGATCAGTTGCTCTGAAAAGAGTGGAGTGAGGATCATATTAAAATGAACCACAGAGCTTATGGATTTTCCTGTTTATCAAGTCTTTCAAAGTAGTGTCAACTAAAGCAGATATCAACATGTGAAAAGTAACTTGTTTCCTGGTGGTAGAATTATGGGAGTCTCAAATATTCCTCCATGCTTCTCCGAATTTCCCGCATCTAATCTGTGTCTTCAGAGAAAGTAACAAATGTTACCTTTCGATCGATATCTATCTGGGGTAGTTTCTATCGATCTTCACTGAAGGTGGAAGATGAAATAGCTCAGGGGCTTCCAAAGAGGAATGCCTGACCACATGGAAAATATATGTAAATGTGATGAATCTTGGGAGATGTCGGGAGAAAATGTTAGAATGTCCATTCGTTTTTATCTGAAGTTATTAAACGTTCCATTTTAGGGCCTTTACATAATGTACAAAATGCAATGGGAGTGCATATATCATTTATAAATAGTTTATGTTAAAGTCTCCTGGTGCAAGACCACCCAGAATGCAGACACACTCAAAGTTAGGCTTCCTTAAGTTGCTAACACATGGAAGATCACACTCCAGAGCCAGGAGCATCTTGGTGACAGGGCCTTGGGATGGCTTCTAACTGCACTTGGGTTTGTATTGGAGAGGATTTTGCAGAAGCAGAGGCCATTCCTAGGCTCCTGGGTTGAATGCTGTCCAGAAGCAGTAGTTGGCTGGCTTGTTGTGGACTTATAATTTTTATCTGGAAGGTGGAAGGATGAAGGGGAAGGTAGCGATGTCATTGGCAAAAGGGCAACCTTCAGTCGGGAAAGGGAGAAATGAAACCATCCAGCCAAGCAGAGTCTGCCTGCCCAATAGTTTTATTCATTGAGCATTTGTGTTCAGTTGCTGTCTTAATGCCCCAGTTGTTTAACAAGGTCACATTTTACTTTCTCTTACATTATGGTTGAGTTCTAGAAAGTCCCCCAAGGTTCTGTGTGTTGGGAAGGCGAATGACTCACAGGGTGGGGGTTGACATTATACTATTCAGTAGATTAAGCTACTGATGAGCTTTTTGGCTGAATGTGCTGCTCAGAGAAGGGGCCTTGTTGGAGGTGGGGAATGGAGGGTGTGCACCTGGAAACATGCGTTCCTATCCCCGCCTCCTTCCTTCTCTCTCTGCAGCTTTCCTCCTCTAGGTGCTTCTACCCTGCTGTATCTGCGTTGGAACCAGACAACCGTGAACCAAATCTCACTGGCAGCTGTGAGGCAAGTAAGCTATTTCTTTAAATTGTAGATGTTCGGTATTTTGTCTTGAAATGGAAACTGACTAATATATATCTAAGGGAATTGTTCAAAAAAATTTTTAATCAAGATAGGCATATAATCATAGAAGTTTAGAGGCATCTATCTATCTATGTGATGTCTTAGTGCTCCTTTGTGCTGGGTATGTCATAGCAATTAGGAATGTGTGAAGAGAGTCACAGGCCTGAGAGTCAGAGTTGACTGTACTTGAGAACCTCCATATATCTAAGCAACAAGAAGTACGAATTTGTCTCTGCTGTCCATCCCCTCCTCCCACCCCTGGGAGCTTGCTCCCTGGCCATATTTCCTTCTCTTCTATTCTTGTAGGGACCCATCTTCATTAAAAATGTGGCAAGGATATAGAAGGTTCTGGGCTCGATTTCTAGCACCACAAAATGAAATTATTTATAAAAATTAATGTACTTGAAATGCAGACTCATTTTGGAAACAGAAAATGTAGAATGGTATAAAGAAAAGCAACAGAATTTACTATCACCTCAAAAATCTATTGGTAGATCAATTGTTATTGTGTCATTCAACATATGAGGTGCTAAAAACCATCCTAGATGTGTTTAAATTTAAAAATTATTATAGCAAAAACACATTGCCATTAATCACCCTGAAAATAGTGCCCATTGCGTCCATCACTCTTGTTCCATCATTCTGGACACTTTCTGAAGCAATTCTGGAAAGTCTCTTTCCTGAGTGAATTTAGTCTGTCTGTCCTGGCTTTCCCAGTGACCTGAAGATTCATGTTTCATGCTCAGTTTGACTTTAAGAAAGAGCCAGAAGTCACGCAGTGGCAAACCCCGTGAATTATGTGAGCGAGGACACACTGCAATGGCTCCACAAGACTTTCCCCTGCGTGGCACTCAGCAGCAGCGTTCGTCATGTACTTAATCATACCTGGTAAAGACACTCATGAAAGAAGATGTCCAGAACTGCTTCAGAAACGCCAGTAAGAAGGGGATAAGTGTGTGTGAGTCAAGGGGAGTAGTTTGAGGGGTATTAACAGCAATGGGCCTTTTACTGTAACAAACTTTTAAAATTTAATCACTCACCATATATCACATCATGCCTGTACTATATACAATGGTTTAAGTCCTAAAACTATAATGGCAAAGAAGAAAGAGGCAGGCATTCTGTGTGTGTGTGTGTGTGTGTGTGTGTGTGTGTGTGTGTGTGTGTAATCCAAGCTTGAACTATTCCTTTCACTCTTTTATCCTTTGAATTCTTATTTCTATTTCTTGCCTTCTCTTAAAACTGTCCACTATAAGGAGAATTGAGCTCCCCCTTATCACAGATTCAACAATTTCTTCTTGTTTTTTGCCTTTCCCTGAACACTCTTAAGCCTTTGGGGTGTATCTTTTCTCCTCCTGGAAGCTCTCTCTTCTCTGCTGTGCTTAGTTCTGTACTAGTCCCCATCTTTTCTGGCTGTACTAGCGCCTACTTACTGGTCTTCACAGGGTTCTGTCCATGGCCCCTTCACTCTTACTTGTTTCTGGATAATTGTATTTTCTGTCCTTGGCATCGGGATCCTCTAGTTTTCTAAACTATGACGCTGTAGCCTCTTCTTGAGCTCTAGAGTTGATTTTCTCTTCCATGGATGCTGTATGGACAGGTAACCCCAACATAAACAAAACTGAGCTCAGCTACTCCCTTTGAAGATCTTATGATCCTTACTCCACATTTCTGTTACTCAACTGCTTTACTATCTGTCATATTTTGGATTTGGGGTGACCCCCAAAAACCTTGTGTATGGAAGATGATTCACCTATGGGAGTTTAACCACGGAATTCCCATGCTGTAAGGAGGCAGGGCCTTGTTGGAAGGCAAGGTTCAGGGTTCAGAACATGACCTGAAAGTTATATGCTCACTGCACCCTTCCTTGATCATTCTACTTCCTGTCCACCATGGGATGAACAGTTTTTCTATATCTAGGCCTCTGCTATGTGCTTCCATCACTGCCAGGTGCCCATAAATGGACTGAGACCTTCTAAAACTTGGAACTAAAATAAAGCTTTCCTCCCCTAAGTTGTGGGTATATGCAATGTAGAGTAACTAAGATAGAAATTGGTACCAGAGAAATGGGATTGCCACTGTGACTTTTACCTGGACAAATGATTTGGAAACTTTTGAAACTGTTTTGTGGAAGGTGTTTGGAAAAGTTTGGAGATACTGGCTAGAGAAGCTTTAGAATGCTATAAAACTGAGCTTGATGGAAGATTCCAGTTAGATGATAGAAGGCTAATGTTGATAGAAGTGCAGACTGGAAGGGCCAGGTTCAAGAATTTTCAGATGGAAAGGAGGATTGTTAGCAATTGATCGAGATATCATGTGTGCTATGCTCCTGCAAAAAGTGTGTTAGCATTTTGCCCCTGTCCTGAGATTTGCCTACAACTGAGATTACGGGCAATGGACCACTTAATCCAGTGGAGGGAATTGCTAGGCAGACTAATGTTCAGATTGTCACATGGGCACTGCTGGTGGCATCTAACCAGCTCTACACTGAAAAATGAGAGAGAACAGCATAGCCAGAAGATGTAAAAAGTGGTTACAATTTTGTCGGAAAGAAAGCAACTGCAAAGTTAGGGCAAAAGAGCACAGGGTTGTTGAAGAGATTAGCATTAAAAAGAAGTTAAGCACTCTGCATCAAGACTATAAGAAAGATGCATTGAGGGCATCTCAGGAGTCAGCCAAACCCTACCTTTACCTATTCAAGGGAGCAAAAGCAAAAGACTTTGATTTGAACAGAGAGCCCTACAGGGATTGGAAAGGGAGTCAGTCCTCAATGAGTTCAGCCACCTGAGAACTTGGATACCTCTGTGACTATGGTTCAAGGGAACTAGACTACTGCTCATGCCAGTGGCAGACCTTGGTGTAACTCATATGGTGCTGGTTTCACAGGCATGCTGAATGCAAGAGTTGTGCAGTCATGGGGGCTTCTACCCAGATTTAACAAGGCCGGGCTTTACAGATGAGTAGTACTCCACTGTATACATATACGACAATTTCTGTGTCCATTGGTCTGTTGATGAGTATTTTGGTGTCTTCCACATTTTAACTATTGTTAATTGCGCTGCTATAAACATAGATATGCATGTATCAATTTTGAGGCTTTTGCAGGTAAGTGGATACAACGTGAAACCATCATGTTCAGCAAAGTGAGTCAGACACAGAAGGTTAAATATCAAATGTGTTCTCTAATAGGAGAGACCCAGAATACAGTCATTTCAAAGAACTAAGTGAGGGAGATAATGGGAATTGGGGGAAGGGAAAGGGCACGGGTGGATCAAAAAAGGGAGAGGGGAAAGGTTTGTAATGCTGATGTGATATATACATGCACAAAATACTCAAGGTTAATGTAAATGTGTATCACATATATTAATAAAATGGTAAAATATATCACATACATTAATAAAATGGTAAAGAAAAAAGGACTGGGAGTCATGGGGGAGTTGTAGGAGGCCAGGGAGTGAGTCCCTGAGACAGAAGTATCTGAAGCCGTGAGATCAAATCCAAAAGTGTGGTTGAGATCCCAGAAATTTGGAGATGCCAGGAGCATGGACCCTCTCCAGTGGAAGGCCAAAGGCTGTGAGCTGGGCCAGCCCCTAAGAGAAGATCTAGAGGTTCAGCCAAAAGGCAGTGCGGTGGGAGTGGGGCTTCTTAAGCCCTTAGGATTGAACAGAGTTACAGCATTTAATATTTGCCATACCAAGTTTCGCTCTTGCTTTGGTCCAGTTGTTTTCTGTCCTCCTATTCCTTCCTTTTGGGATGGGACTGTTTACCTTGTGCCATCGTATGTTGGAAGTGTTTAACGTTAATTTTTGTGAGAATATCAAGTCTTTTCTGTCAAACGTGTACTCCATCTGACTGTCCTTGTAGTACAAGGATTCCATTTTATGACTGCTTCTATCTTACCACTTGTACTCACTTCCTCATTCCTTGAATTAGCACCACGTGTTGTGTTTTTGGTTCTCCTTTTACCTTGCAACAGGTGTTATATAGTACAAGCACATTAGCCAACCGGAAGAGATGGTGATGCCTGATCCCAGCTAACGGGTGATGAGGTATCTTCCCCTTCCCTTGCCCGTGCACGAATGATCAAAGACCCAGTCGTAGCCAGACTAGGGTGCTTGCTCCCTGCCTTTCTGGGGATACATACCCTTTGTGTGAAAGTAAAGTTTTTGTCTTGCCAAACTGCTTTGGCGATTTGGAGTATTTGTGCAATTGAGCTGGTGATTTGAAACCTTCTCACATTTTCACAAGCACTCACAGCTAATAGTTTGCCTTGAGTCTCAGAGGAGATTTTAGGCTTGAAATTTTTTGGCAGTGCTGAAACTGTTAAGACCTCAGCAACACTTAGAAGGATAAAATGTATTTTGCATAGAAAGGTAGACATGAGTATTTTTGGAAGGCATGAGTAGAATGCTATAGAGTGGTTCTGGAATAGGCCCCCGAAGCTTCATGCTTGGAAGGCAATCCAGTCATGGAGGTTAATCCACTGATTTCTCTTTTTTCTTTTCTTCTTTCTTTCTTTCTTTCTTTCTTTCTTTCTTTCTTTCTTTCTTTCTTTTGAGACAGGGTCTCACTCTGTGGTCCAGGCTGGTCCTGAACTCACTTTGGAGCCCAGGCTGGCCTTGGACTCATGGCAATCCTCCTGCAGGTGTACACCACTACGCCCAACTTATGTGGTGCTGGGGAATCGAACTAGGGTACTTAGTGCTTGCTAGGCAAGCGCTTTAACCGCTGAGCCGTTCCTCCAGCCCCAATCCACTGATTTCTTGTGCCACTGGTGGTGGTGGGGGGCGGGGGGGGGGCTGGTTGGAAGGGGCAGATCACTGAGATTTTACCTAGAAGAGGTGGAACACAACCTGGGACACAACCTGGAAGGATAAGTGCTATCATTTTGTTTCCTGAGCACCACAGGAAAGGAAATAGTCTGACTCCCTTGAAACATAGACCGAGGTCTCTAAATCCTTAGTTTTTCTGCAGCTAGGGTTCTACCACCACACACTTCCACCATTGCAGACCACCCATAAATGGACTGAGACCTTCTGAAACTTTGAGTTAAAATAAATCTTTCCTTTTTAAAGTTGTGAATGTCTGAATGCTGTGTTCCAGCAATGAGAAAGTAACTAAGATAGTCTCCTTCTGTTCATCAGCACTAGAATACTTGAATTATCTTTGATTTTTCTTTCCATTCATGTGCTATATCTAGACATTTGTCATATTTTGGCAACCTCACACACTTATAATGTCTTTTCATAGATCCATTTCTTTTATTTCTAGTGCTATTGGTCTTTTTATTTCATAATTTCCCTTTAGCTCCTTAATTCTTGCTTCTTTCCACATTTATTTTATAGTGATGTGATTATGTTACTCTACTGATCAGAAACCTACAATGAATCTGAGAAGCTACTTCCTCCATGAAACTATCTTCGTAATAATTCATTTTCATATTCATGTTCCTACAGTGTTCAATGTTTCTCTCTCAGGATTAACTTATTCTGTCTGGTACCTTTATTAGTTGTTTGTCATTATATTCTTCCATCTAGACTTCAGGTCCAAGATTTTCCATAGTGGACATTCAATAGTGTTTGTAGAATTGACATTATGAGGCAGTTCCATTAACTTAAACTGATTGAGATGGCTTAGTTCTCTGTTAGTACTCATTCGCATGAAAACTGTAATAAAGAGCTTGAGGGGTGTAGCTCAGTGTCATAATGCTTGCCTGCCTTGGATGAAGCTCTGGGTTTAATTCTCAGTCAAGGAAAAAATTATGGAAATCAAAGGAAAAACAAGATATAGTTTAAAAATCATTTCCTTACTTCTTTTCTTAGATTGGGCTGGCATGTTCCAACCTTGTTGATTTTCCAACACATTGCCTAGTTGGGTCATATTTTATTATAGGAGATTTCATAGCTATGAAAAATATCAGAACACAGACAACTGATGCTAAGATAACATGCGAGATCAGCTTTTGCAATTCAGAACAAGTCAATAGCACAGTTGCCTACTCAGTCAGTCTTCCATGAAGCCAAAATATTGACTTGACTCCAAGTTCCAACCCAACTGATTTTCTTTTGTATCTACTGAGCGAATAACATTGTTGGAAATTGTTGACATACACTTAATTTTTTTTTTAACTAATGAGTTTCGCTTGTCATTCGTGTTGTTTTCCTAAGCCATCCCAGAGAAACCCAGAGAACCCCAAAGTGGCTCGGTGAGAAGATTTGCTTAGAAACGGAGGTACCAATACCAGAAGTTCTATTGCCTATGGGATACTCACTGTGTCTAACATCTCCTGAGTATGAAATGCTGAAATGCAGAATCGAGCTCGACCTTCTGAAAGTGAAGTAGCTGGAAATCCAACAACTACCACGCCAATTTTTCTCTTTAACATATGTCTTCCAAAGGCCCTTAGGAAAAGAGAAGGTAAAAGTAGATTAATTGAAAGAAGACAGAATTATCCTGCCCCCAAAATGGATAATAAGTAGAGGGTGATTTAAAATATACGTTTTTTGAGACAAAGTCTTGCACTACAGTCCAGGCTGATCCTGTGAGTTCAGGCTGACTTTGAGCAGATGGCAATTTTCGTGTCTCAGCTTCTTAAGTGCTGGGACTATAGCTGTGTGCCACCATGCCCAGCTCATGTGTTTCTGGAGAATCAAACCTAGGGCCTTACACTTGCTAAGCAAGTGCTTTAGCTATGCCTCCAGCCCCAATTAAAAATATTAAACTCTGTCAAATACACTTGACCAAAAAATGGGCAGTCACTTGATGGCCCCATAAGTGAACGTGTAGTGTTATGGGCTTGATAAACTCATTAGAGGATCATGGATACTTTTTGACAAAGAGCAGAAAATGCGGATATAAGTGATCCTGGCTTCATACATCTGCACTGAAACAAAATCTTTCATGGATTAAAAGCCAAGCAGCTAAAAATAACACAATTACAGAATACTGAATATAGATTAAATGCAAACGCGTATGCCTTTTAAAACTTCACGACCGCATCGTAGACATTCTTAGAAGCTATACTTCTTGACTATAATATGAAGACAAGATCTGAGGGTCTGTTGAATCCAACCCAAAGCCAACATTTGGACTTTGGGACCAAAGATTATATTGTACATCAAATCTCAGATAAGAAACCACAAGAGTTGTTTCATTCGTTTTGTGTGTGAATGAACACACCCAGGCATGCACAAAGATAATAAGCCCATTGACTGGGCTCAAGGGGAATCGGGCAGGACAGGGGCAGGACACAAGCGTGCACATACAGTGAACTCCTGGGCAGATGCAGCCTAGAGGATGGAAGTCAGATGACTACAAAGCTCTTTGATGCAGGGTAAAACCTTTATAAGATATGATTCCTTCCCTTCGCCCTTCTAGCTTTTTTCTTTTCCAAAGCTAATCTCAGGAATGCCTCCAGGATATTAAGCTCCCCATCTGTAAATTGCTTGCACTGAGCGCCAAGGTCAGATAAAAAGGCATGTGCCCCCAAGTGAGTCTTTTCCCTTTTCGGGATCTCTTGCTCTCTGCAGGAAATCTTAATTACTGAGTGGCTCTAGCCATAGTGAAATAAATGCCTCAGATCTGTTCTTAGCATTAAGAGGTTGCTGGTGTATTATTTTAGGCTGGAAGCTGACAGCACCACAGAAACCTTCCAGTCATAACTCAGGAAGCATTCTTGTAGCAGACGTGGCGAGCAAGCCTGTCCTTCCATTCAGCTGTCCTGCCTTAGCAGTCTGCCTGCAGATTGCCTCATGCAGAACGCAGGTTATCCAGTAAAGCCCTGGAGACAGCACGACCTGCAGAACACACATCCTCTCTGGCCCCCGGCTTAGACGGCGGCAGGTTTGCCTTTTGATTTTCCCTGGGAAGGTTACAAGGCGATGAAGCTTTCTAGCCGAGAAAGTTTGAAAACAGACGCTGTTCTTCCCCCTTCTTGATCACCCTATGGAAGGCTGCCCACAGCGCTGCACGGGATGAGAGCTCCTAATTGTCTGAGAAACAAGTCAAGTGCTTTTATGGCTGGAGTACAAACCACCTGACCCATGATCCTGGGCCAGTGTTCGGGGCTCTCGGCAAACTGCTGTCACCATCTGCGTGTTTCCCTTTGTACCAAAGGAAGCAGGTTTTGCCAAAGAATGTGGAGCAAAATCTTTGACTCTGTTCATTCATCAGACTCCTCTGGGGCCGTGCCAGAGAACTTCTGAATTTAAAACTTACCCTAGCACAGTTAGCGGCCTTAAGTTAATGTAGCTGATGACATCGAACACTTTATGCAGTGAGGCTCTGGATTTACACTCTTCAAAGCAAATTTGAGCTGGCATAGCGTGGAAGAAACAAGGCAGTGTGAGATCATATGATAAATAGTCATAGTAATCGCCAGTATTGCAATGCACACAGCATCACTGCTCCTTACACACCGCTGTCTTCCAAGTGTACGAAAAAGGTAGGGAAGGAAAATATAAACCCCTTATCATACACTAAATACACAGTGTCCAAAAGGTGGCCGTACATATAAAGATATGAAAAGACATAATATAGTGTAATAAAAACTGTGTTTGCCTCACGCCATGTTGGAGCAGCTCTGGAATCCTAGTACTCTGGGATGCTTAAGCAAGACAGTCCCAAATTGAAGCCCAGCCTGGGCAATTTAGCAACTTAGCAAGATTGCCTCACTAGTAAAAGGGAGGCGGGGGATTTAGCTCAGAACGCAAGCTTGTGTTCAATCTCCAGGAGCACAAGGAAATTGTTTACTTGGGATTCATTTGTCCTAATGTTTGGAGTAAACTGAGGCTATGAGAGAAAATATACACGTGTTATATATTTAATGTATGGGTGTTCTAAAAGTCATCATACATAGAAGGATTTGGTACACTTTTCAGACACCCTGCGTAATACATTCTTGACTTTTTAAGTTTGGATTTTTATGGGTGCAATCACATTCTACTGAACTCCACAGGCGATTTCAGTGGTATTGATGTAACAGGATTTTGTTCAAAAAGATAATGGGCTAGAGCTTATGTTTTCATTCTACATAGGTGGGAATGGCGAATACCAAAACTTTTAAATAATCTCAAAAATTAATTATGCAAGTAAAAGAGATGCTTCTGTGCTGTCGGATAAAAGTAGCTCCTTGTTTCAAAAGCTTCTCTATAAATAAACTTTGATGGAAGAAATATCATTGAAATAAAGCCAGGCAGCAGAGCCAGCTCTTGCCAGCAAATTCTACCAGCAATAGATGCTATTACCAATTCAAAATCTGTCTTTGTGGACAACTCAGGTATTTTTCTGTCATAGTGACAGATGCCTTTTGAATCCTCAAAGATAACATCCAAGGAAGTTAAATGTGTGTTCTATGTTGGTTTTAATGAGACGTGCAGTTTTTTCCCCTGTGGGCTTTAGGTTGAAAGGCTGTGTTGTGTGTTCAAAAGAGCTCAGATTTAGAGAGAAATGGCTTTGAATTCTGAGCTCTGCTGACTACGGTCTGTGTGAGTCTTCGAAGAATGTTTGACTTTTGTGAATCTCACTATCCTCATTTATAAACTAGGGATAAGCATCCCACCCTCAGTGAGGGATCCCTGGGGTGAAGCAGTCTTACTGAGCATACAGTCTGAATTCAGCAATGTTAGCTCCTCTTGAAACACAATTTTAGGTAGGAAGGAACGCAACAGTTGAGCATAGAATGCCGAGGATTGCATCACCGGTTCAAAGTATTGCAGGATCTTTACCTAGTACTTTTCTGGCAGTTGTGTTTTTATTAATGTAACCAAAAATTGTAATAGTTGCTTGGAGAGCCAGGCAACCATGGTGATTCCAACTTGTACTCAAGTGAAATGAATAATGGTAATTGTTACAGCAGATTAGCAGTACTAGCAATAATGAAGGCTATTGCTGACAGAATGCTTGTAGTGCAGTTAGAACCATCTTAAGTGCTTTGTACAGATTGTCAACAATGGCTAACACTGAGTGACTGCTGTATAGTAGGCACCATGCCAAATGCTTAGAGAGCTTGTGTTCTTAGGAAGTAGATGCTATTCTATGCCATTTGATCTATGAGAAAACTGGAGTTTCAGAATGTAGAATCACTTGCCCAAGATTTCTTAGCTAGGAAGAGCCAGAGTCAAAATTCTTTTGATTTCCAAACCTCTTCTTACAGCACAGAGTACCACTTTTACAAGAAGCATCTTGTGTTAGTGAACTCTTGAACTAAAGAGCATTTAACATTCTGGCATGCTGTTGTATAACGGAGTGGCTACAGTTTACAATTGTGTACTGTATAGTCAAAAAAAAAAAAAACTAGAAGAAAGAATTGTGGTGTTTTCACCATAAAGAGATAATAAATGTTTGAGGACATAGATGTGTAATATAGACATATTTAACCTGATTAAACATGCACAATAGTTACAGACATTGAAGCATCCTGTGGTTCCCTATTGATATATGTGATTCTTATTCTTATTTGTCAGCTTAAAATAAGTCTAATTAGTAAAATAAGGGCATCTTTTCCGATTCATGGAATCTTCTTCAAGGGTCAGTTCATTTTTCTAATATGTTTAGATTCTTCTTATGACTTCTGTCATCAAAATTAGAACTACACAGAATGCTTCTGATCCTGCTACCACTTTAGTGACACACACTATACACATGGGCAAGTTGATTTTAGATGACTTGTTTTGCGCTAATGATAGAATGTTGGGTAGATACGAGCTAAGTTTGGAATGTTTCTTCCAGGACCACATACTCAGCCACTTTGAATAAATATGAGTGTGCTTTAGTGCCTTGCAGAATCAGATGGTAAAGGGATTTTAGTCACCTGCTACTTGAAGTCACATCTGTCACCCCTTCTGCCTTAAATGTAGGGTGGCATGGTGGATGAGATGGGGTGTAACATGTCTGTAGCACTCATTTCCTGGGGTGCTCCAAGCATTGCTTTCCTGACTCATCCCTCTTACCTCTGTCAACACAGGGGTGAGTGGTCATGGTGTTGCATGCTAAATGACTCATGTGTGTGCGCTAACTGACTGTTATTTTGCTGTGATAGGAAGACATAGAATAATGCATCAAAGAAGTAGTCTTTTGGTAACTTACAACTCAGTCTTACTCTCCATGAGTTCTTAACCTCCAGACCCCAAACTCTTCTATTGATACCTCTTCCTATACTGTAAATACTCATTGACTACAGTAAGGTCAAATAGAATGTTGCATCGATGGGGTTGTGTTAGAGGGAAGATCTCAAGAATATGAGAAATATTATTTTGAAATATAATTTTCCATTATGCACTTGGTCAAAAAAAGCAATAAACATTTAACATCTAGAAAGGGTATCTGTTAACGTCTTCTAGTAACAGAGGTAACTCGTCTCTCACACATTGGGGAATGATTCCTTTTACAAAATTATACCATACTGAGAAAAAGTAACTTATGTAACTCTTCACACAGTTATTGCTAATGTTCACTTTCAGAATTGCAGTCAGCAGAAAAGAATCCAAAGCAGGATCACAGCAGAGGCGTTGGAATTTACTGTTAAGAGAAGTGGATGTGGAATAAGCCAATATTTGAGAGTTTTGCATCTTTGATTTTTTTAAATTGCTGTTTGATTTGCATGACCGTGGCAAAGTTGCTTAACTGCATTCAGCTTCGACTTCTCTGCTCTTAAATGAGGATGCCGCTTTTTCTAAGGAAAGCCCACAAGAGTCCAATGAAAGAAAGCCAGGAGTCTAGTTGTTTTGATGGTAATACTGGGAGAGGTTGTCTTTGGAAGAGAAAAGCCTTGGGAGGAAGTTCTAAGGTCACTGGGGTGTGTGTGTGTGTGTGTGTGTGTGTGTGTGTGTGTGTGTGTGTGTGAGAGAGAGATGCTGGCATCTGAACCCAGCTGGGTTTGAATTTGTGATCGTCCTGCTTCAGCCTCCCAGAATGTTGAGATTTCAAGTGTGTGGGTCCATGTCCAGCTAAGAGCCATCTTGATTTACAGTTGAGATAAATGATTTCTCACATTTTCAAAGTTAGGAAGTAAGGGCAGAGACAGAGGTAGGCCTCAGCACCTGGCTCCATTTCTATTAGACATGTGGAAAGGGGGCTGGAGAAATGGCACAGTGGTTAAACTGCTGGCCTTGCAAGCACGATGCCCTGAGTTCAGTTCCCCAGCACCATATAAAGCTGGGTATGGTGGCAAATGCCTGTAATCTCAGCATTTGGGAGGCTGAGGCAGGTGGATTGTCCTCAGTCCAAGGCCAGCCTGGGATATACCAGTGAGTTCAGACCAGCCTGGGCTACAGAGTGAGACCCTGTCTCAAAAACAGAAAAAGAAAACATGCAAAAAGCCTGATACCTGGCTGGCAGGTGGCTTCTGAGAAGCTGTGTGAGTTTTGAACACCAGCACGCACTCCATGTGCATGATCAAATGCCCCCTACTGCAAAGCCTCATAGTGTCATAAGTATCATCCTAGGCCGCCTTGGGTTTTAAGCATAATTGTAAGAATCATTGGGTACTTACGCTACTTTACAAGGGTGATAAAGGAGCACGGGGACAATAGGAGAGGCGTCATCACCATAGATAATGAATCCCTTTTCCTTCAGTCGGTCTCTGAAGTATTTTATATTTTTTGCAACTTGCTGGATTCTCTGTAACCCTGAAAAGAAACAGGCGTGAAATGCAGTTCCCATGGGGAATAGGGAAACAAAGGTTAGGTTTCGTTGGCAAATTTTGTTTCTAAGTCTTTCTGTAAACTTGCGTATTGACTGGGAGGAGGCTGAACTAGAGCAGGGAAGTGTCTCCCGGGGAGCAGGTGTGTTCTGTTGGCCTGTGCCCGGAAGGCAGGATCGTGCAGGGGTGGATGTAGGTGCTGCTACTAACTAAAGCCAGTTAGGATGTAGGACCGGTTGGAGGCAGGGGAAGTACCTACCACGTGTAGACTTTGTGCTAAAACATTAAAAACATTAACTCAGGAGAAGGAAGTGCACAAACACATGAATGTACACACACACACACACACACACACACACACACACACACACACAAGCACAAACACATGCACACGTACACATTCTACCAGTTGTTGGTAAAGGCTTTCCAGACAAATTGAGCTGACCCATTAAGTTGCTCCTCATCTAAGTCTCTCATCAAAGCACACTGTTAAAACAATTATTTCTGGACAAGGATAGTTCCAGCTGAGACCAAGGCTGTTTTAGGAAGAACTTGCTAGTGGTAGAGAGGGAAGGAAAGATAATATTGCTGCTTTCCCAGCCAGCAAAAAAGGACAGGGGCTGGAGGAATAGCTCAGCCATTAAAGCCCTTGCCTAGCAAGTTTAAGGCCCTGAGTCTGATTCCCTGGCATCATATAAAGCTGCTAATGGTGGCTTATGTCTATAATCCCAGCACTCAGAAGGCTGAGGCAGGAAGATTTCCATGAGTTCAAGGCCAGTCTGGATTCTGTAGTGAGTTAAGGACCAGCCTGAACCGCAGAGTGACAAACTGTCTCCAAAAAAATTAAAAAAGGAAAACATTGGCCCAAAACAGAAGGACAAGCCAAGTATCTTTGTCCATATCAAGGCGTTTGGTGCTTCAGTTCAAATGCTTATCCTTTCTCCCAAGTGTATGTGGCAACGAAGAGGGCACAGAGATGACAAAGGGGCTAAAGAGAAGGAAAAATTCCGATGACCTCTGCCTACTCCGTTCCTGCCTCCAACTGGGCCAGCGGATGGACCTGCCAGAATTCGAAAAAATGACAAGGTGTAGGCTTGAACATTTCAGTCTCTTGGATGTTGCCTCATTGTGTCCGTATAGTATACAGACGCTATTTAGTGAGAATGTGCTAGTATAGGAGTTCTAGTTGTCCAAAGCTGATGTCTGTTCTGTTTGATCAGCCGTTCATTCAAACAGGGTAGAACTCTTTCTCTAGAAACACTCTGCAGCTCTTCAGATGGAGAAAGGGCAAAAATCTCAGTAAACGTGTCATTGTGGCTAACTAGTGCCAAGGTCCCCAAACCCTAGAGAGGAACTGGTCCTAGTCTGTGGCCTTGGAGGGACCGGCCACCTGGGAAGATGAGCGGTGAGTAAGGAGGTGAGCATCGAGCAAAGTTCCACCTCTGGTTAGTGCTCCTTTTAGGTTCTAATACCACTGCTCATCTGAAAAGGTGGGGTGAAACTTCACTTCTCACTCGCCTCCTGCTGCTGCGTGTCCTTTCAAAGCTATCCTCCAACAACTTGCAGCAGAAAAAGCACACCCACCGACCGTGACCTTAGGACACTGGTCTTCAACTCAACTGGTCCCTGGTGTCAAAAAGGTTGGGAGTTATTGATCTAGGTAGTGCTTTCTTAGAAAAGTAGCTCTAGATTGTGACTTAACAAAAGGCTGAAGAGTGGGCATCTTCTGCTCTGTGAACTTCCTCCGGAGGGCCATGCCATTTGCAAAAGGTGGGCTCTAACTTTCTCTTTTCTACAAGAGGAAAGGACAACTTCATCCCACTGATTATTGATTCAGTGACGGTATATGACCAGAGATTATTGAAGTCTTTCTTACAGATCCACTGAGGAAGAAGGGAAAAGATGGGATAAGCCTCACACTAGATCTTTGCCACCATGTGCAGGAAGCCTGCAAGAGAAAGGTGTTAATTTGGGAAGAAACAAACAAACAAAAAACACTGCACAAAATGAGAGAATCTTGGATGGCATCATTTGAACCCTTGAATCCCATCCATGCATAAGTTATACCGTCATTTGGACTTTCCTGTTGCTTTAACCAATAAGTATCTTTTTTCTGCCACGTATATGCAAATGTGTCCGGGGCGATATGGGTGAACATGAGTTGGATCAAGGACTAAAAAGCAACAATCATATAGATAACAATAAATATAGCCCATGGGTATGATTTTACCACTGTTATAAGCACTCAACATTTAGTAGCTTAGTTTTCACAGTGAGCATATTGGAATAACATATTGTAATCTTATGTTACACAAGAAGAGAAGCCAAATAACTTACTTAGGTTTGTGTAGTTGGTAAGTAGCCAGGCTGGAGTTTAATTCAGAAAATTGGTTCTATAATCTTTGCTTTTAACTCCTATAATAGAGTGCACTTCCCAGGTAATGGATGGTAATGATCTCAAGTTCAATAAAATTCTCACTTTTACTAGCTATTTCAATAAAAAACTTCCATTATTTTGTGATAGAGAGAGTCAACAAGTTGAAGGCAGAGGAAACTTTTGCAGCCCCATATTATAAGAGATTGGATAGAATTTCAGGAATTGGAAACTAAGGTTTATTGAAAAGGAGACCCGGTGAACTCCTCATTTTAGATGGGAGGCCCGAATGTCTATACTGAATAAGTAAGGGAGTCTTGGCAGTTTGGCCTTCAAAGAGCACTTTCTTTATCTAGTCCTCTGGCTGTTTTTACTAGACTCCGTCAGGCCCAAATAGAATTAACCTCTGCATCTTAACCCTCCTGACAATCTATGCAGAAGAATGGAGACTTTCTTGAGTAGAACATCAAATAAGGAGCAGGATTTTGAAAGCTTCAACTTTCCAGGCTTGTTTTCCATTTGTATACTTTATCCAACTCCATCTATCAAGGAGAATCCTTTCCCAACTCTGCTAGCTCCCATCAAGCAGATTATGGTGGAGAAAGCATTTGGCTCATTGCGTTCTCTCAGAGGAATTGGCCGCCCTGGTCACACACACTGGCTGGAGGACGCCTTTGATCCAAAGGAAGGCCATTCCAGCATTAGCCAGGGAGCCATGAACCAGTTTGTCGTAGGAACTTTATAATTTGAATTAAACCAGTCATAGCTCTTACTAGAAGACTATTGATGTGAAAAATTTAGAAAGAACTGACAATTGATAGTAAAAGTTGATATTGACAGGCACACAGAGAAACGCTTATTAACAGAATGTGTGAGGCAGAGCAAGCCATTGATTAGAGGAAGCTATGACAACCTATGCAAAAAAAGAGGTACGTAGTGCAAGATGGAAAGAAAAGGAATAAATAGAAAGAGAGAAGTTTATGATATAGTAGTGTACATAGTCACTAATTACCCAGTCTCACAGATGCATGTAAACTACCATTCTGATGGGCGGTATAAACACATGTTATGTGCAGCGATGAGAGCTCATGCAAGAGAGGTTAGACCAAACACGAGAGAGTTGATAGGGGCCGAGTGAACTAGTTCTTGAGAGAAGGGTATGCGAGGTAGAGGAGAAAAGTATAGGAGTCCTGTGATTTGTAGGAAAGCGTGCTTGAGAGCCAAGCCAGATACAGTTGAATGTGAAGCAAGATCAAGCTGGAAATATGAAAGAATGTCTAAAAATATGTGGGATTGAGTCTGTGGGGCTGGAGAATCCACCATGTACCAGTTGAGAAGAGGAGGGTGAATCTAAAAGGGAAACATAACAAGAAAAATCAGGGAGCAAAAAGATACACCCAGAGATTGAGTAATATTCATTGGATTTGTTAACATGGATGGACTGATAGCCATTGGGCTGGGGTTCCTGGAAAGAACGTTGATTTTAAAGAAACAAGTAGCTGCAAATATAGTTGTTTTTAGTGCAAATGCCCTTTATTTTCTCTCCCACCTCCTTTGGAAAAAATAATGATATATTCCCACTCACCAAATCTAGGTTTGCAATATGAATATAAAGGATCTGAAGAGGTGCAGGACCATCTGGGTAAATTCTGTTGCATAGAGACAGCCTCTGGTGCCTAAAAATACCACAATACACTGAAGTGTCCTGTGGAAACTACTATGTGTACGAACAGCAACTTACCTGAACTACAAAACTAGAAATCCGGAAAGAGCATACCTGTCTTCACTTAAAAGAATTCATCCATAAACTGAAACTCTGTGTTTAGAGATAAGAGCACAGGAAGAAGGGGGAGACGGGAGCGGAAGGAAGAGGGCGCTGGTCATATTTGCTGTAAAGGTGATTGAAATGAAGGCACAGATACCTATCCCAGCCACCAAAACGTATTCCATATGGCCTGTCCCTGGTGTGTTCAGCGCTTTTGCTGAACATTAGCTGCACAGTGAACAGATGACTTCATCAGGCCAGCCTTGATGATTTCTAAATGTTCTCTCCCCAGACTAGAAGGATTTCCCGGCCTGGAAGTGCACAAAGGACTTAATTTACTTTTTCCGATGGCATTATCTTTGCACTTGCCTCTAATGACTCATTTATCACTGTGCTGCTCAGCTACTTAATTGCCCTCATCTGTCTCGTCTGCCTTGATTAGCCCAAATAACCAGATCGTCAACTGGTGTCACCACTTCACTGCTTCTGGATCCTTTGGAGATTGACTGAAACATATCATGATATCAGTTTCTGAGGTATCTGACTTGAAGAACCAAATATTTTATTCTTTCCCTGTCTTTTCTATCTTTTGAACCACTTATTAGCGCAACATGGTTGACAAGCCATTATGATACACTTTGTGGTCACCATGTTTTCCCATATAGGTCACTATAAATGCCTTTGAGGTCTATGAGGTTGGCCAAGATACAGCTCCTTTCAATTACTCCATTGCTCACTCTGTAAAATTAGAAACATTCATGTTCCTTCAGAGGGCCTGGGGGCAGAGGGGAATTTGTACATATAAAACGCTACTCATCTAGACAGGATGTGGGTGATTTTATTAATTATGTTGAGCTTTGAGATCCTTGCATAAAGAATGCTTTGCAAAAATAGGAGTATTTGGCACAGGGATGCCTCTGGCCAAGATGGCACCTGGACACTTTGGAGATTGGCCACTCTAGACAATCCCCCTTTGAAATGCTCAAAGTCTTTTATTAAATAGTTTCTGATCTTCCTTCTACATACAACTTAGAAGATAAGGAAGGTGAATCTCTGATGTAGTCTCCTGGAGAAACTGTCTAAATCCTGGGTTTTCTGAGAAAAACCGTTAAGTGCAAAAGGAATAGGCTTTGGAATTAAATGGACTAAGAATCAAACTACCTGGAGACTTAAAGGTTAAAGCCTCAGTGTGCTCTGTAAAACAGAGATAAGCTAATCTCATTGGAGGACTGAGAGATACAAAGAAGAAGATTCAGGAGAGCGAGTCAGTACTGTATCCAGCACCCAGAAAATATTCAGAAAGTTATTTCTCTCTGAATAGGGTGGTAGTTATCAAGAGTTTCCATGCAACCTCAGAATCATCTGGAGATGTCAGCAAATCCCATGTCCCAGCTGTACCCCAGACCAATTGAATCAGGATTTTTGGGGAAGGAACTGGGCATGAATTTGGGTTTTTACAAGATGCATCAAGATGACTTGAATGTCTCAGAAAGAGCCACCATTTCCGTTCATCCCTGAGGCCATACACACTGTTGTTTGATGAGTGACCAAATCCTGGCTGAGCCATGCTCCTTGGCTAGATGCAGAAAATAAAAATTAGGTACACATGGCAACCACTTGCTGGGCATGATGGCATCTCAGCAGTTTTCTGGTTCTCAGGGGGCACTTTTTGTGGGGTGACACGCTCTCCTGACAACTACCTGCTGCCCCCTGCTCACTCAGCTTTAGATCAACCCCATTGCCAACCTTGCCCTTTTCATGAAAGAGAATAAAAGTACAGTGAGCCCTTATCTGCAGGCAACCTGTGCCTTGCTCTGCTCTCTGTGCAAATTTCTAGCCCTGCCATCTTGAGAGATGGCCTAGGTTAACGGAGGCCACAAGTACTTTAACCTTCCCTCCAATGCTGTTAAAACAAAAACAGCTGGGGCAGAGGAAGGAAAGCAAATAAAACACAAAGCATCTTACTACAAAGCTCTGCAGTCCCCTAATAAAAACAATGGTCTGTGGTGCTTCCAAAAATATGTTCAGGACAACTCAGTCTCCCAGAGGGCCAGAAGAAATTACAGACGGTGGAAACTACCAGAATGACCTGTCTTAAAGAAGGAAAAGTTCTACCCTGTGGAACTTTCAGATGTAAATAGAAAAAAAAAGGAAGAAGAAGAAGAAGAAGAAGAAGAAGAAGAAGAAGAAGAAGAAGAAGAAGAAAAAGGCCATTTTCCATGTAAGATGGAGAAAAAGAGGTGGATCTGACAATCACATGGCTAACGCACTGCCGCTCTTGCAGAGGAAACATGAATGTATAAATATGCTGCGGGTGACTTTTTATTTCCCAGGCTTGACAGTGGACCTGAAGAAAGGTGTACTGCCCATTCCTTTAAATTATTACACACACTGCCGCTGTTGGAATAGAGATAGGACAATCTCAAAGTGCTTCTAGTCAGCGTTGCTTGAGAAACACGGTCCTTGTCCCTAGGGATGGAAAGGTCTTTCCAGAAGACATTGCCCACCTTTTAAGAAGTTGATATTTCTGGAAAGTGAACCGAGGGAAAATCAGATGGTTACAAAAGAATGCCTGCAGTGGTCTAAGAATGACTCTCGCCCCTTCTCTGCCTGACCCAGTACCCATGCTGCTCGTCATGGCACGGCAAGGGGATGCTGGGGATGGACATGTCAGCAGGGTCCCAGAGTCTGCTATTTTAAGTACTGGACACCAGTCAGGACATTTTGTTTCCAACACACTCGGGGCAGAGAGATCTCAGCAAAGATCAAGAGGCTCTGGAGCAGCGAGAATCATAAGAATCACATTAGCGGTGACAAGCTTCCCAGTGGGGTGGAGACAAGGGCGTCTGGAGTGGTTTGCTGAGGGGAACACAGGTTTTTATCAGGCACCAAGGCTCTCCCTTTTGATGTCGGGATTCCAAGGTTACGGCATGTTTTATAGCCACATACACATGTTCCAAGGGCTCTCCAGGCCGCTCAGTCACGCCCCTGTGGTATGTACACAGCCTCAGGCTGGACACCAGGCTGGGCAGTTACCTGCATGGCCTGATTTCAAGGGCTCTGAAGACATCCCTGCCTTCACCTTCCTACTTACATATAGATCCTTAGGGGTCCAACCCACTAGGAGGGACACGGGAAAGGATATCTCTTATATACCTATCATAAGCAAGGACGTGGTCTTCTGGGTCCAATTTACAGATAAGGAAACACCAGAAAAGGGTTACACAGATGATGTGGGATTGGCTGTGCCTAGGAGTCCTTCAAAATGCAACAGGAGACAGTGGAAACTGTCACTTCCTCTTCAATGATGTAAGAATCTTAGATTTACAGATACATGTGGTTCACGCTCGAAGCAGTCATTTCAGACAAGCTGGGCCAGTGGCTAATGTGATAGCAGAAGATGAGAAGACTTCGAGACCCTTTAAATAGAAGCAAGCAAATAAAAAACAAGGGAGATATTAAATAATATACAGCAGGAAACGAGGGCTGGAAGACAGATACAGGCATCCTCATTGGATTGTTCCATGAATACTTATTAAGTCAAGATTCAAAGTTAATTTGCATTTTAGCAGAGACTAATATCTCAGCAAGTCACTGACAAGAAAGTTTACACATAAGGGGAGGTGATTCAGGGCAGCAGGGGCCTTCTGGGACCCTCATAAATCAGTGATCTTAAGCACAGAGACATACTAGAGCCTTCCAGAATCTTTAAAATTTATTTCTCAATTTTTAAAAGTTTCAAAAAAACTGAATACATACGTTAATGTCTCTTTCTTGAGATTCTGTTCTACAAGGACTGGGGTTGATCTTGAAAAAAAACAGCTTCACTGGGCAGTTGTGATATGTACCCCCAGTTAAGAAACGCAGCTCAAAGTCATGAATCTACACTAAGGTTGTTGATCCTCTAAAGATAATGGTTGGCCATAATCAACGACCCCAGGGAGTAATTCAACTGCAAAGAATTTTTGTGACCAGTCAGTGAACCTTTTTCTTTTCTGTGAAGATAAGCAAGCCTCTCTGAGCCTTACTTTACTGGTCTGTTAAATGGGGATGACAGCAAAGGCTTCTCCACGTGTATCCCAGGGCTTTGAGGATGCTGGTTAATTCAACATCTGGTTATTGAAAACCTATTATGTACAAGAGGCTACTGTATTCAGTGGAGGATGAGAAGGGGAGCATACCTACTATCTTTAAGAGGTTTATAAAGTAGAAAAATGAATGTAATCTAAAGAAAAAGGTAGAAAATCCAGTGTCTTGCGAAAGAAGTGCTCTACGAGTTTAAGCAGACATCTGAGGATGAGCACTTGATGTCTTGTGCAGGGCAGCCTGCTGGAGGTTACCGGAGGAATAGGTGATACATGCCTAGAACAGATAGATTTCAGTCATGAGAAGATCAGTGGAGTCAGACCATTTGGAGCTGTACATGGCACTCTAAGAGTCAGATCTTTGTTTTGTGTGTGGGAGTACTGGGGGCCTGAGGGAGCACTGGGAGCAGACAATGGCATATACTGAGGCAGTTAAGAAAGATGGAGCTTGTAGAATGTACAGGTTAGGAAAAGGAGAATGAGGCAGGTGACAATACAAGCTAGAAAGCCGGAGCAACAGCACATCTCCCAAATGGGCGGGGAGCCACAGATCATCAACAGCTCCAATTTGTGGCACAGGGGCAAATAATATGGCCAAGGATAGTTCCTGTGTAACCAGATTAGTGGGGGTAGGCTGACTGGATTCAGAAAACCCATCAGACTGGAGGCAGTCATCAGAAAGCCCTGTTTGTGACAGCCAAATATACAGCTAAAACCTCTAGTTGCCAAAGCGTTTGGTAGGGAGACACGCTAGTGAAGAAGTCTCAGGAGTGTGAGATGTAGATAAAAAATAATGCAGAAGCCTCCTCACTGTGGTCTTGGGCCCATCTGTAACAACAGCACCATGGCCAGGTGACCCAGGATTGTGAGCCCAGTTATCCAGGTTCTAAATCAAACTCTGTCATCTTGGACAAAGTGCTTTGCCTTTCCCTAACGTGAGTTCTTCCCTTGTAAAATGGGGATGCTGCTGCTGCTGCTGCTGCTAATACCAACCACAATGTCGATTTTATACGATTTGAGAATTAGTGTGTTTTATACAATGGACTGTCATTCACGTTTCATTTGAAAAATGGTCCATGGTTCTAAAGAATTAAAGCAAACTGAACTAAAACTTGAATGTCTGACTTGGATTTGATCTCCCAGGCTGGCCCCAACGTCACTGCCACGGCCACCTATTTGGCTATCTCATTGGTCTCCTAGGACTTTTGGGGGCTGAGGATGTGTTTTTTTTTTTTTTTTTTTTTTTTTTTTTTTTTTTTTTTTTTTTTTTTTTTTTAGTATCTGAGTTCAGTGCTCAAGAGAAAATAATCTTCTTTCTCCATGTTTGGGTTGCAGCAGACGATCTCAGAGAATCTGACTATACAAAGTCCTCTGATTTGATGAAGGGCTGACAGTCTAGAGATGCTAACCAGTAGCTAATACATAATTAAATGAATCCCTAGACAGGACTGGGTTTTTCCCAAAAAGAGGTAGGGATGAGGTGGGAGGGTGACTTTTCACTGAGGCCTTTGAGGATGAAGGGGCCACATCATGAGGAACATATGTGATGTCTAGAAGCTGGGAGTGGCTCTGGCTGACAGTCCTCAAGGAAATGGGGAACTCAGTCCTACAACCCCAAAGAACTGAGCTCTGTCACACATGTGAACTTAGAAGAGCTGTCTGAGCTCCAGACGAGAGAGGCAGCTGCTGCCATCTTGACTTCAGTCTCGTGGGAACCTGAGTAGAGAACACCCTGTGCCCAGAATCCTGACACAAGGAAACCATAATAAATGGGCATTGTTTTAAGCTGCTGTTTGTGGTAATTTGTTATGCAGAAATGGAAAGCTAATCCGTTCCCCATCCCAAACACACACACACGCTGGGCTTCCTCCAGCATGAATCCACCTGCTTAATCCTGCCCAGCTGTGGCTGGTGAGGTAGCTGCTTTTTCCCAACAAAATGCTCCAGACCAGAGCAGGGCCGAGTGGGCTTTACTGCTTAGCCGAAAATGAGCTCACGATGGGAAAAACAAAGATCAGTGTGGAATACCAGCTCCCCTTTACTCCGGAAGATGCTACAGATCCAGTTGTAAGGGATCAACGTGAAATTCCATGTGTGCCACGTCACAACTCCCCCACCTCAGAGTCCATCCACACACAGGAGGCAAATTGCAGGAGGAAGTTCCGGTAGGACTCATAGGGTAAAAGGATATCTTATTTGTAGGATGGCTGGAAGGAAACAGCTACGCTGTCCTTTGGTCTCCATAACATCTAAAAAACAGATTGTTTTTATCTTCTTATGAGGAAGATTGTTTTTAAAGGACTCCCTGGGAGTACAGAATTTACTGGGCTGCCATAAAATTCTCCTATTGGCTAACTCTTACGATAAATTAAATGAAGGCGCAGAAGCATCTAGAACATTTGGTCAGCCATTTCTGTGCAATTCGGCAAACATTCTCTCCTCAATGGAGTTCAGTTTCTTGGATAATTTTGTACTTCTTGACAGACTTAAGCTTTCTACATGTACATAGCAGCAGTTGGGCCGGGAGGGACTAAGCCTGTCACCTGGATTGCTAACCCTGACCTTCGGTCTGCACACACATAAAGACCAGGTAAAACTTTTTTACCCCCCAGCACAGGTGATTAATCATGGATCAGGCAGGCCCTCAGTTGAAAGCCACTGGAGCGTAGCACCTGACATCTGTTTTGTATTAGCTGTTGCTGAAATGCCAGTGGCCTGAAACCATTTAGAAAACGCAGCTCTCCGTGCCCTCTGTCTCTTTCTCAGCTCTTTCTGTGTTTCCAGCTGGTAACCAAGTGGCAAATATATTTAGGAAGCAGCAGCTAGTTTCTCCCCTAACCGTGTCAAGGACTTAGATGCTAGGGACTTCAAATGGTGCATTGTGGGTGGAGTTCTCTGTCAATGCCTCAAGAGACTCAGAAGGACCAAACAAATGTTGCTGAATTTCATGGGGAAGCAAAAAAGTGGGACGAAGCTGGTGTTGGATTCTCTGAACTCTGTGCTGGGACAGATAGAGAGAAATACCAGGAGATCTTTTAAAAGTGAGTGTCTATTGTGATTTTTTGCTCTGACTATCTCTCCCTCAGAGAAGAGGCTGAATTCCGAGCAAAGAGCACATCCCTGCAGTAACGGCCTCACGAGAAGTTTCCTGATGGGAGGGAGAAGGGTAGCGTGCAGCCCCTACGGTGTGCTCTGAAGGACAGCATGTTGGGGAGGAGGAAGTCTGTGACTGTCTCTAATGTCAAAAATAAACAGTAGGCAAGTGAGAAAATTCTGCTCTCGAGAGCTAATTGCTGTCACCCAGTGTGCTCTTTTCTTTCCCTTCTCAGTGCCTTGAATCTTCCCACTTGGCCCCTCCTGGTTTTTCAACCCATCAAGCTCAAGTGTAAAAATATGTGTGCCCTGTTCCAGGGACCAGAGCAAAGGTTGAAGGTCACAGCTGGAAGGGGCTGGTGCCACTTTCTCTTAGTCCACGTTGGATTAGGAGCAGGGTCAGTATCTCACCTTCGAATCTCATGATGCACTTTCAGAAGTGATCCTAGTGAATGAAATAATTCCTACAGAATGATTTAAAAACTGAGGCGTGGTTGTATTTTTCAAATATATTCTAAGCATCACTTTTTTTTTCTTTATCTTTTCTCAGTAGAAGATCCATGAAATAAATTTCAAAATTAGAAAGTGTACTTGAGTCACCTTGGCATTTTCTGTAGCTCCTCTTAATAATTGAATAAAGAGAAATCTGATTTTTAAAAGAAAAATATTACAAATCCCAGATACAGAATGTGTAGCTGGTGGTAACTTGCCCCCCCAGGTGTAGTAAGAAGACAGCTCTTAGTGCTTCTCGAAGTAGATGGAATGCTCAAAGGGATGTGGCTCAAGATCATATTTTCATATTGATTCAATCTTGAGATGGAATGTTAAGTTTCACATCACTGTCTGGGCTCTGGACTCAGTTTTCTCCTGTGTGTGGTTCCTTCAGCAGGGCTGTTTGCTAATGTGGTCAACATCACAGGTTCCATCCCTGTTCTGCCTACTAACTCCCTGTTAGTCTGTGGTCCTAAAGGAACTCAAGGAGAGCTGTGTGGTGGAGTTGGGTCTGACTTGAGATGAATCCACTCAATTCAGAAAATTAGCCATAGAATCTATGTTTTAAAATTGCATCTTACAATTTCCTGATAATGGTGCTATTTTATGTTTGACTGTATTCCCCCTTCCAAAAAAAGAAAACCTTATATTTGTATATTAGGATTTCCAGAGTTGTCCCAATTTTCAGTCATTTTAATTTCTTCAGGAGAAGCATTATCCTCAGGGTCCATTTCCTGTTTCCAGAAAGTACAGAGGAATTGTGCATAAAGAGAATGATAGTGACACCTGCCACGTGGTAGGACTTAGTTTTGTGGGCAAGAAGCCAGAGGCTTGTAGGAAAAACCAGACAAGAAACTCTGGGAGTCTTTATATAAACAAGATTCATATTTAGCCCTTCCATCCTATTTTTCTTTTGTTCTATCTCAGCTGAATAGTTTATTCAGTAAGTCCTGGAAATAGATTGGAAAGCTGTCTAAAATACACAAGATATCTATGTCCATCACAATTTTGGAAAAGAAATGTCCTGTACTGAAGTTAAGTACTGTGCCAAAGACAGGTTATACACTCACCAAATTCATTTGCTCCTCTTAGGGAAATGGCTAACTTCCTTTCCCAGGCTCCTTTGTGGTTAAAGTCATGTGACTGAGTTATGGCTGACCGAATGTGGACAGAAATGTATTGTGTGTCTTCAGCTGTGGCTTACGAAAATGCTACACGCATGATTCTCTTTATTCCTCCTCCATGCAGTAACCTTAGAAGCCGTATAT
This sequence comes from Ctenodactylus gundi, assembly GCA_004027205.1. Taxonomy (NCBI): domain Eukaryota; kingdom Metazoa; phylum Chordata; class Mammalia; order Rodentia; family Ctenodactylidae; genus Ctenodactylus; species Ctenodactylus gundi. The sequence continues at coordinate 893,949 of PVKB01000168.1, forward strand.
GAAAGTGAAGGAAACCCAAAATGGAAGGAAGCTGGGTTCCTGGAAGGGAATAGCCTTCCAAAAGGAAAATCAGTTTTGGACTTTGTAATGAGCAGAAAGTACAGCACTAAGCCACTTATATATTGGACGTTTTTTGCTGCACCAACCAATGTAACTTCACTAAGACTAAAAGAATACTGTGAGAATCTATGAAGAATTCAAAATTTCAATGCCCCTCTACATTTTGCCGTCAGGATAAATCCATTTTTTTTTTGTTGTTTTTTTTGCTGTGGAAGTTTTAGTTTTGCAATCTCTTGTTATTCATTACCAAATAACGTCATAAGGACTTGGAGTCTCTTGACTGGAAAACATCTGACGTGCAAATCATCATTAAGATGGGGAAAGAGAAAAAGGTTGGGGGGACATGCCATTCGTGATGCTTAGGGATTAACCTCATCTCCCTGTTGCAGAAGTCAACTTTCCTGGTCGGGGAGAATTAGGTGGCCACTGCTCCCTGATCAGTTCTATGTACAAATGTCAAATGTGCTCATGAGTTTTGGATGATGCTTCCAGAGGAAACCTTAAGTGAGGGATTCCTTTAACTGCTTGTCTAATTAAAGGAATCGACTTTATTTTTGCTTCAAAGTAGTACTAGCTTACTCATCTCTCTTGTGTGCTCGATGGTGTCTAGACACATTCTTAGTGTGCATGATATAAAACTATTAATTTATCCAAAGGATAGAGAAAGGGGAAGCAAGACCTTGGTTCACACGTGCATTCATTCACGAAGTGATTATAGCTTCATTATTGGAACCAAAATAATTCTACAGGCAACTGCTAAAGAAATGATGTTACCAATGCTTGTAAATAGTGTTTAGATCTCAATTACTTGGCGGGCTGGGTTGAGGATCTGTATGACTAATGTAATAGACCAGAGAACAGAAGGAGATTTGGGGAGGAAAGGAAAGGGTGATTACCGGCTGAGGCCATCAAGATAGGGCTTAGAAGGGAAACGGGAGTTTAAGAGGTCAAGGATGGGTACAGTGGATTGTGAGGAGAGTTGAGAATCTTCTAGATAGAGAAAAAACCCTTGAGCATACACAGAGAGGTCAGGGGCTTGGAAAACAGAGATTGAGATGTGGCCAAATGTCCTATTGCATGAGATCATTCATTCAGCCAACATATACCTTTGAAGAAAATAGGAAATCTTGCTTTTCCTAATCTGTTTTTAGTATAAGAGGTTTTATTAGCAATGATGCATTATAGTTATTTTTTTCTCTAGCCATTTTTGAAATTAAGAATGATCTAATCAATTGAGTAATCCAAATGCATGCCCTGGCCTGCTCATTAGAGCTAGAGTCACTTCGATTTTCCTCATCTTTGGTTAACTTTAGTACTTGCAAAGACTCATATCATACACAATTCTGAAATATGCAAAGATTAGATCTTCAGATTAGTGAGTCTGCAGATTTAAAAGCTAAGGAGAAGGCCAAGTAAGTATATGTTAAAATACACAGTTGCTGTCTCGTTTCATGGAATTGTAATATAACAACCCTCGCCTCTTACCTTCAGGGGATGTGTTGAGTTGAACTGATCCTCTCTTTTTTAAACAAGGCCCATGTTACTAAAACACCATGTCTTCAACATTGTAGCCATCATGGCAGAAAGATGAGTAGCCAAAATAGGGTGACAATTATAGTGCAAAATCACAGGGGTCCCATATAATTATAAGAGAAGCCATTCTTTCCAGGCCACAAATGTGAAATATTTTGTCATAAGTTATTCCTATAACAAATCAACATTCAATAGTCTTTTCCACTAGGAAGCTCTTCTCTCATTGATTGATTCTACCCATGGAAGATGTGCTGGAAAGATAAAGAATTAGAATCATGACTCTGAATGTCATGCTCTTTATCTGAAGAAGTACAAGGTATTAGAGAAATGAATGTTCCTGTCAAGCGCCTACTGTCAAACTGGATAGTGTAATCAAGGCTGTGGCCATGAACTCATCTGACCTTACATACTGCAAAAATTATATGGAAGCACAAGGTTTAAGGAGGCCCTGTAGTGAGGAACACGGGCTTCATGTGGGCAAAACGCTCTCTGTTGTTCCCGATGCCCATGTAGTCACAGGTATTGGGGAGGATCAGTGAGAGCTTGAGGTACCTGGGTGAACAGGACTGATGCTTGGATTTAAATAGCAGTTCTGAAGAAGTGGGTCAAAAGGCTTTTTGCCTTTTTCTCTTTCTGGTTTTCTCTTATCTCCCTGTCTCTTCTTCCTGAATTCCTGCAAGCTCCTCTGCTTCTGTCTGCATTTTTTGAGGCTCCATCTTCTGTTCTCTTTGTTTCCCTGTGCACACATGTCACCTGTTTCCTTTCCTCTATACGGAAGCAGGTTCTCCAACTTGGCTCAGCGATCAGAATCCTCTGGAGAGATAGACAGCTTGCTGAGATCATCCTCTGCAGTTCTAGGGAGGTTCAGGGTTGCTGATGCTGGTGCTGCTGCTCCAGGGATCACCCTTTGAGGAGGACTGCTGTCTACTGACATTATTATCGCTCTGTCCCATCAGATACTCCTAGTCTCATAAAACTCCTGAACAACTTTTTCCCCCTGCATCAAGAGCACTTTAACCAAACTATAAATGTGATGAGTAAAACTTGACATAGACACAGCCAGGAGTCCCAAGGCTGGGCCTGACCTTGGCGAGCAAGTCCACTCACTCAGGGCTGATATATATTCAGAGGATTTGCTCAGGTCTCTGGTGAACGATGGCTTCAAATAGATATTTTATCAGTGTCTGCATTGTGGTGCAATTGGGACCTCACACGTTTCAGGTCAACATGGATGTAGATGTTGAAAGCCTATCTATTACAGATGCTATGCAGAAGGCCAGTGCTGTGATAAAGATGATGGTTTCTATTCATAAGAAATTCACAATCCGTTAGTGACTGAGGGGAAAGAGAAAAGGAGCAGCAGGTCCTTATATAGAGTGACTCTCGAAGAGTGATCTCGGGACCAGCATCACCAGCATCAGCCATCCCAGGCCTCCTTAGAACCACAGCAGGCATTTCCTGAGGAAAGCCCTGGCAATGGGGTCAGTGAGGTGTTTCCGTCATTCCTCCTGATGCAGAACCATATTTCTATGTACAGAAAAGGAAACGAGAGTGGGGGCTCGTGTAGGGAGAAAGAAAGAGAAAAGATCCCCGCTTCTGGCAGATTGGAACACAGAAGAAGAATCTCTGCAAGAAAGAAAGAGAGAGAACGCAGGGAAGGAGGAAGATAACCAGAGCACAAGGCGTCTTTGTAACAAAGGAAGACTGTTTTCAAAGAGGGAATGATGCAGAGAGGTCAAGTTCAACTAGGCAGGGGAAACAGCAGGGGAGCAGCTGGGGAATGGTAGCCACGGAGGCAGCAGAGTTTCTGAGGACCAGGGCAGCAGGAATGCTGAGGGGTTGGAGAGCCTGGATGGGTTACTGTTTTTGAGATCTGCTGACACAGGTGATAAGATGTGTCTGTTTGAAGAGGAAGAGGGGAGATGGGAAGGCTTTTAAAGGTGAAGGAAACCAACAAATCTATGATTGGAGAAAGAGGCCAGTGTCTTTAAAGGGCGCTTCAGACCCAGGCATGAGGGCACGGACCTTTAATCCCAGCTGTAACCTGGAAAGCTGAGGCAGGAGGACCACAGATTTGAGTCCAGCGTTGGCAATTGAGTGGCTTGGAGAGCTCAGAATAATTTTTTTTTTAAAGGACTGATGATTTTGCTCAGTGCAAAAGCCCTGAGTTCAATGCTCATTATTGCCAAAAAAGGTGGGGGGGGGGGGGGAAGGATGGTGGGAAGAAGATAAGGGAGCAGAGATGTTTACCCAGAGATAAGAAAGAAAAGAATGTTATCTGGCTGTAAATATTTGTTGAGAACTCCTGCTTGCCAGGCACTGCTCTTGGCATAATGAGCAAAACAATGAGCTTCTCCTGCAGTCTGCATTTTAATGAGAAAAACCAAACAGTAAGCATATATGTACATATATAAATTTTTTCAGGTGCCACAAAACACTGTAAAAAACAAAACAAAGTTTGGAAAATAAGAGCACAGGGATAGGGCATCCTTAAGGCAGGACCCTTCCCCTCAGAAGGCTCATTTTGAGTGAAGAGGTGTGGCAGGAAGAGCACCACCCCAGTAGATCCTGGTCAGAGGAGCCGCTCTAGCGGGGTCCTCATGCAAAGGCCTTTGCCCTTCTGTGGGCGTTGCTCCCCATGCCTCAAGAACTGCAGGCTGCCAGCCTCCTGAAGGCCCCTGAGCTAGGGAAAGGGTGAGAGGGAAGTGTGGAGGGACAAATCCTAAGAATCTCAGAAGGCCACAGTCTGCGCCTTACTTCCTGTGAGCTGGGAAACTGTTGGAAAGTTCCGAGCGAGATTACAAGTGCCGTAGGCAGAGTGATGTTTTGTTCTCCTGTTTTTAAACACCACAGACTCTATCTCATGAATGTTATTTTTAAAATAAAATGCCTATAATTTCTGGAAAGTGGCTGCAAAGAGTCAGGGAGAGGGGATAGAAGGAGGTTGGGCAACAGGTACCCAAACACAGAGAAGAATGGGGGGTGGGGGGGTAGCTATAGTTCACAATGTCCTGTTATAAAGTTTATCAATAGCCAGAAGAGAGGAGCTCAAAGACTGTAAGCGCAAAGTAGTGGTAACAAGATGACCATATTAGTTACTGGAAGTGATCACTGCATATTGCATTCCTGTATTGTAATATGCTATGCCATATAAATAAGTACAATTACTATGTTAGTCAAAAATTTGCAAAGTTTAGAGTAGATGGAAATGCTAACCACCTTGATTTGATAATTGTAAGCACTGCATATATGTACCAACCTACCATGCTGCATTCTATACATTCGTACATGTGACATCAGAATTGTAATTGGCTTCTGAGTAGAAAATAAACCATGAAATAGGCAAAGGCAGAAGTGGGGAGAGTTTCTGGGAGGCTGCTCCAGAAATCCATCCAGGTGATAGATGGGGGAGGGGCTGCTGAGTACATGGGAAATGACTAGATGCTGGTTAATATGTCACAGGAAGTGCTGCAGGATTTGCCGGTGGCCTAAGTTCCAGTTTTGAAAGCAAGGGAGAAGTCTAGGATGGGCAGAAGCTATTGGAAAACTTGGGAAAGGAAAAAAAAGAAAGCCGACAAATTAAAAAAGAACATGAACTTCATTGAATGTTGACTGCATATCAAGGACTATGCTACATTTCCTGTGTGGTATCATTTCCTCCTCTGGCAACCTGAACGTTCAATGGAGGCAGTGAGGCTAAGCGAGGCCAGCCTCTTGTCAGGCACGGGGTAAATGGTGGCCCCAGCGCTAGTCCTCCTGTGAACTGGTGCAGGTCACATCCCCTTCATCGTTCATGTGATTCTACCTCTCTTTTCTCTGAGGAGTGAAAGCTTGGCCTCCACCCATCGCGGAGGGGAAGGACGTACAGGGAGGCAGGGTCCGGATTGGAAGGTGAAATGAAATTCTGACTGATTGAAAAATGTGCATCAGAGATTTAAAAACAGATGCAACAACTGTCGGCAATGTTTCTTTGAGGGGAGTTGGTGTGGTTTGTGGCTCACCCTCGGGGACTGTTTGAGGCAACTGCTGGAGCTCCTGCCATCCTCGACTTCTCCAAAAGTAACCTCACTCACTGAGTGAACCCTTCGGCTGCCACCACTGACGTGGAACCGGTTCTGGGCTCCCAGTCCTGTGAGATAAACATCCCCATGGTCTTACTTAGCGTAAACACTGACCTGTAATCCAGCAGACTGGCAAGATGGAAGTTGAATCATGACATATTTATGAAGCTGAGCACTGAGTTTGACACTCTGAGGAACAGCAAATTAATCCAAGACATATTTCTTGCCCTAAAGGGGCTTACGGCATTGGTTTGGTTGGGGGACCACCCAACATCCATTAGGTCAGGGAAATCAAATCTCCACTCAGGGCTCACCGCACTGCATGGAGTGACAGGCCAGGAGATTAAGCGGGCCTTGGTGCATATGGAATGCACACCCAGCCTGCAGCCCCTCACTCAGCCTGTGTGCATTAACTCCACCACAGCCCGGCTGCTGCAGAGCGAAGGTGGCTGTTTGTGCATAAACATTGTCATTTCACCAGGACTGCTATTTCATCTTTGAACCCTGGCATCAAAGGAACACTGACCTTCTTCCTGGAACTTGCCTTGCTTTGAAGCGTATGGCTTTGCATTGCAGATTAAAGTGAAGACATTTATCAAGAAACAGATCTGGCCAAGCACTCTGCAAACTCCACCGAAACAAAGCCTTGAAAGACTCCAGTCACAGTTGCAGTGGACTGGGCTGGAGATGACGGCTGGGAGCGAGGCTCCTCTTTCTCAGATCCCATCAGGCAGCTCCAGCATGACACAGTGCGTCCCTTTGAGCCTTGGGCAACTTTACCCACAAAGTCAGTCCATCTCTGCAGAAAGGGCTAGGCAAATGCAGTGTTCCCAACCTGTCGCCCTCATCTTGTTTAAAGCAGGCATTGTCATAAATAAGGCCGGTGTGATCTATTCATGATGAGCCTTTGAATTCTTCAGAAGATCTGCCAGGCAGACCCACCTCCAACTTGGGCTGATAGTTCTGTCAGTTCGCTTTTCTACTATTTTCCTTTGTTCCTGTCTTTGAAAAGAAATGGTCCTGTCTTTCTTCCTGGTTTTCCTCTGCTGGCTGTAAGAAAACAGACTGTATCCACAGAATCCCACCCCCTTTTCTGTTAAGACAGCAAGAGGAGTTAAGTGAGAAACTTTCACTATGAGTTTGAAAATAATAACACAATAATTTGTAATTACAAGGCTAAAAGCTATCCAATTGAAACACTTCCCACATCAGGAGAAACAAAAATGATGTTAGGTGACCACTGAAGGATGAACGATCGATCATGTTTTTAAGTGCAGTTTTCTGGAGATCTTCGTTTCTTTTCAGACAAACAGAATGAGTTTTGTCTGTGATGGAGCGGTAAGCCGATCCAGAAGAGGGAAGAAAATGACTATAAAATTGCATATGTATCAATCTGCTTATTTAGAGTACAAAAACACTAATGGGGTTAAGAAATTAGTGAAAATCCTTGTTGGGACATAAGGTAATTTTCAAAATAAATGTTTCTTAGTTACTTATCCTTAAAATAAGACTGGAGGACAATTCTGGTCATTATGAGAATTTACTTGCAACTTTGTTTAAATCTCAAATGATTGATTTTTCACTTTAAAGTGCTTGAAGTTCCAGAAAATAATATAGCTTTGTGAAAAGCCAGTGATTGCAGATCAGTTTTAAAAAACAACTTGACAACACGCGTAGAAATTATTGCATCCCTACTTAACTTCAATCTTAAAAGGTTGACAGATGCCTGCTTGTTCAGTATTTGTATTCCTTATTTTACCACTCCTCTCCACTTTTGGGGCATGACCATGCGACTAGTTTTGACCAATGGACTGTAAGCAAGGTGGCAAGTGTTCCTTTTAGGCTAATCTGCCCTTTCTTTTAACCTTGGTGACCATGTAGGTCATGTGTTAAGGTAGCCAAGTCTCAAGCTAAAAGTGGCCTGAGTCACTACCCTCCTGAATGAGACCCGTGCAGAACTGACTGATTTTTATTTGCCTTGGAATAAGCCAGGCATAATAAAACTGGCTTCTCTTAAGCCACTGGAAATTTTGCGCTATTTGTTATGGTGACCTAGCCTGGTTATCCTGGCTGGTGCAGGACCTCGGGCATCTAGTCCCACTTGCCTTCTGTTACAGTGACCATTCCTATAGCATCCCTGGGAAGTATGCAAATGCTTTTGGACACTATAAGAACACTAGCAAACAACAACAGCAATGAACAATAATTGTTTCCAAACATAATTTAAAGTATTTTGCACAGATTAATTTATGTAATTCTCACAAAACCTAGACACTAAAATATTATTTGCATAATTTTGCTGCTGGAGGCCTGAAGCACCAGAGAGGTTCAGTAGCTTGCGCAGGGCTGAGCAGGTAAAATATTTACCTAAGGTCACATAGGAATAAGTACAATCCTGGGAGTGAAGTCCAGGTGGCCACCCACAGGCAGAACCATCAGGGCTCCCTAAGGCTGAGCTCTCCTTTTCTTTTGAAAAAGACCGTTTAGCATAAAACCTAGTCATAAGGCTCAAAGGTAATTCGAGAAAAGGCGTAGACAGCAACCTATCACTGTAGTTTAAAAGGAGGAAAAGAAATTCTTTTGTACGTCAGTTTTCTGCTTTAATGGAAAAAGAAATTGTCTTGTAGACATTCAAGTAAGCATCCTGGGGAGCACTAGTGGTCAGTAAAGTCCCTCGTGGCTAATGGTGTGAGGACAAGTGGTGACACTGCTTCAGCCACACCAGCCTCTTTCTTACCTGCTTTGTCTAACGGCTTGATTGTTTCTTATCCAAAGTACTTGAGACCAGAAGTGTTTTCAATTTCAGCTTTGTTAAAAAAGAAGTTGGGATGTTTTCCTGCGTACTGGGACATACTGAAGATGGGTCCCAAAATTTATTTATTTTTAAATTTTTTACCATAATTTTATTTCAGTAAAAACAATTCACCTGACCTAAAATTTAATTTTTTAAATGAATGAATTCCAATTCTGTAGTACATTAGAACCATGGGGTTTGGAGAATCAGTAAGCATCTGTGTCCACCCCTTTTTCAGAGGTTCACCCCTTTCCTGTATGACCATTGCCTTTCTTTCTACTCTGTCATTCATGTTGGGGTCTTTTTATGTCATTGTTTTTTATACTTTTTATAAGAGGGATATCCATCTATAGTCAGTCTTTTGTGCTTGGTCCATTTCACTGAGCATTATTAACTCTAGTTAGCTCCATTTTTCTTCAAAAGCTTCATATCTGTCTTTCTTTCTGGCTGCCTAGCATTCCACTGTGTATAGGTACCACAACGTCTTTAACCATTCCTGTATGGATGGGCAGGTAGGTTGTTCCCGGGATTTGGCTATTATGAATTGTGCTGCTATAAACATGGATATGCATGTGTCTTTTTGGTATGTTGACTTTATTTCTTTTGGGAACATGCCCAGTAGAGCAGTCGCTGAATCAAATGGAATTTCTATTCTCAGCTTTCTAAGGAATCTCCAGGCTGCTTTCTGTAATAGTTGTACCAGATTGCACTCCCACCACCAGTGGAATAGAGTTCCTTTTTTTCCATACCCTCACCAGCAATTATTGTTTCTTTGAATTCTTGATGTAGGCCATTTTCACTGGGGTGAGGTGAAACCTCAACATTGTTTTTATTTGCATTTCTCTGAAGGCCAATGATGAAGAAAACTTTTTTATATGCTTGTTGGCCATTTGTACTTCTGAGAAGTATCTTTTCATTTCAGCTGCCCACTTCTTAATGGGATCATTTATTTTAGAAGGTTTTACATTTTTAAGCTCATTGTATAATTGTATATTCTAGATACTAATCCTTTGTCTGAAGTGTTACTGGCGAGTGTCTTTTCCCACTCTGTGGGTTGTCTCTTCTCCTTGCTGATTGTTTCTTTTGCTGTGCAAAAGCTTTTTAATTTAACGTAGTCCCATTTGCTGATTCTTGCTGAGATTTCTTGTGCAGTTGGTGATATGTTCAGAAAATCCTTTCCTGTGCCTATGTCTTCTAGCGTTTCACCTATTTTGTCTTCCAGTAAGTTCAGTGTTTCTGTTTTGATGTCTAGTTCTTTGATCCATTTTTATCTGATTTTAGTGTGTGGTGACAGATATGGGTCTAGTTCCATTCTCCTGCATGTGGAGATCCAGTTTTCCAGCACCATTTGTGGAAGATGCTGTCTTTTCTCCAGTGGACTGGTTTGGCCCCTGTGTCAAAGATCAGCTGACTAAGAGTGTTTGGTTCTGTTTCATTATCTTCAGTTCTGTTCCACTGGTACACTTGTCTGTTCTTCTACCAGAACCTTGTAGATTTAATCACTGTTGCTTTGTAGTATTTTCTGAAGTCTGGGATTGTGATTTCTCCAGTTTTGCCTTTGTTACTCAGAATTGCTGTAGAGATTCTGGGTCTTTTCTCATTCCATATAAATGTTAAGGTTATTTTTTTCTAGTTATGTGAAGAATACAGTTGGTATTTTGATTGGTATTGTATTGAATCTGTGTGGTAGCTTTGGGTGTGTGGCCATTTTGACAATATTAGTTCTTCCTATCCAGGAATACGGGGTGTCTGCATTTTCTAAAGTCCTCTTTAATAGCTTTCTTTAGGGCTTTGTAGTTTACTTTGTATCAGTCTTTCACCTCTTTGGTCAGGGTGACTCCTAAGCATTTTATTTTTTTGTTGCTATTGCGAAGGGGGTTGTTTTCTTGATTTCTTTCTCTTTGGATTCATTATTGGTGTATAGGAATACTATTGATTTGTGGGTATTGATTTTATGACCTGCTACTTCATTGAATTTTCTTATTAGTTCTAAGAGCCATGGGTGGAATTTTGGGGGTCTTTTATGTAGAGTATCATGTTATCTGCAAATAGGGATATCTTTACTTCTTGCCTTCTGATGCATATTCCTTTTATTCCTTGTTGTTGCCTGCTGGCTCTTGACAAAATTTCAGGCACTGTGTTGAATAGTAATGGTGACAGTGGGCAACCTTGTCTTGTTCCTGAACTTTTTGTGAATGCCTTCAGCCTTTCTCTATGTAGGATTATAGTTGCGTTGAAGTAGGGTCCCTCTGTTCCTATTTCCTTCAGAGTCTTTATCATAACTGGATGTTGGATTTTGTCAAATGCTTTCTCTGTATCTATTGAGATAATCATACGATTTTTATGCATGCACCTGTTAATGTGGTCTATTACATTTATTGATTTGCATACCATGTCTGCATGTTTGAGATGAAGCCACTTGGTCATGGTGTATAATCTTCTTTATGATTTGCTTCTTTCTGTTAGCAAGGACTTTATTGAGTATTTAATGTGTCTATGTTCATTAGGTATATTGGCCTGCAGTTTTCTTTTTTGTTGGGTCTTTGTCTCATTTTGGAATTAGAGTTATGCTTGCTTCAAGAAAGAAGTTGGCAATTTTCCTTCCTTTTCAATTTCTAGAGAAAGTATAATGAACATTAGTACTAAATCTTCCCTAAACTTTTTTTTTTTAATAGTATTCTGTTGAGAGTCTATGAGTTCCTGGGCTCTTCTTGGTTGGAATTATTTTTATTACTTCCTCAATTTCATAGGTGGATACTGGCCTATTCAGTTGTTTAATTTCTTCATTCAGTTTTGGTGTTTGATATATGTCGAGGAACTCATTCATTTCTTTTAGATTTGTAAATTTATTGGAGTATACATTTTCAAAGTAACTTCTTATTATCCCTTGGATTTCATTCTTGATTGTATTGTTGTAGGATTTCTCTTTCCCTTTTTTGTAAGTTTAGCAAGGGGTTTATCAATCTTGTTTATCTTTTCAAAAAAACCAACATTTTTGTTTCATTTATTTTTTGTAATTTTTTCTTTTAGTTTCTATTTCATTAATTTCTGCTGTAATCTTTATGATTTCATTCCTTCTGTTAGGTTTGGGGTTGGCTTGTTCCTGTTTTACTAGGGCCCTGAGTTGTGAGGTTAGATTATTTGTTTGGGCTTGCTCTGTTCTTTATGTGTTAATTTATGGAAATAAATTTTCCTTTTCATACTGCCTTTATTGTGTCCCAGAGGTTGCATCATGATGTGCTGTCATTGTCATTGACTCTGTGAACATTTTTATTTCTTCCTTGATTTCTTCTGTAACCCATTGTTTATTTGGAAGAGTGCTCCATTAGTTTGAGTTCTATCTTTTCTTTGTGTTGTAGTTGATTTTCAGTTTTATTCCACTATGATCTGAAAGGGTACATGGGATCATAACAATTTTCTTGCATCTGTTCAAGTTTGTTTTGTGGCCTCGGATGTCATCTATTTTGAAAAATATTCCATGGGTGTCTGAAAAAAATGTGTATTCTATTTTTGTTGGCTTAAAAAAATTCTGTGTATGTCTGTCAGATCCATTTCTTCGATGATGTAGTTCAGATCTGCTATGTCTGTATTGATTTTTGTGTCTAGTTGACCTGTCTTCCACTATGATAGTATTGGAGTTTATGTGTTTTTTTGAAGTTCAGAAGCTTTGTTTTAAGTAGTTGGGTACACCATTGTTTGGGGGATAAATGCTTATGATTGTCAGTTCCTCTTGCCGGGTTGCTCCCTTCACAAGAACGAAGTGACCTTATTTGTCTTTTTTGACCAGTTTTGGCTTTAAGTCCACTTTGTCAGCAAAGAGTATTGCTACTCCTGCTTTTTTTTTTTTTTTTTTTGTCCCCCAGTTGAGTGGAATATAAACCTCCAGCTTTTCATTTGGAGTCTGTGTTTATCTTCATGCTTGAAATGTGTCTCTTGCAAGCTACGTACGGTTGGATTGCATTTTTAAATCCAGTTAGCCAATCTGTGTCTTTTGATTGTTGGGTTGAGGCAGTTAGTATTTAGCGTTATGTTGATATGTGGGTCTTGGGTCCTGCCATCTTTTAACCCAGTGAGTATTCAACTTTTTTGCTTACTTAGTGTATAGATGTTCTCTCTATTAAGGATAAACCTGCCACTGTGTTTTTTGTTGTGGCTGTTCCCTGTTGTCTGATCCAGAAGTCCTTTGAGAATTCCTCATAGTGATGGTTTGCTTGTCTTAAATTTCTTCAAGCTTTCTTTGTCATGGAAGGTTTTTATTTCATTGTTGATTTTAAAGTATATTTTTGCTAGGTATAGGAGTCTTGGTTCACAGTTACTATCTTTAGGGGCTTTGAGGACTCCACTCTAGGCTCTTTTTCTTCCAGATTTGTATTGAGGAATCTGCTGTTACCCTGATAGGTCTGCTTTTTTTTTTTTTTCCTCTTACAGCGTTTAGAATTCTCTATCCACTTTGTATTTCATTGAGTTTTATTATAATATGTTTACGAGAGATTCTCTTTTGATCATACTTAGTTGTTGTATGGTATGCCTTCGTCACTTATGTGTCTATTTCATTTCCTACATATGGGAAGTTTTCTCTCATGACTTTAGCAAATAAGTTCCATAAGTCCTTTAGTATGGATTTTCATTTTTTTTCTTGTTATTATGAGATTAAGTTACTTTGTGTCTTCTGTAATCTGTAGCATTTCATTTTCTTGATGATGCTGAATTTTTTCATGGTTGTTGGTAGTCTGGATTATTATTACATTCTTGTCCACTAAGTCTGAAATTCTCTCTTCATTTTGTGTCATTCTGCTCCCTAGACTTACCATGGAGATTTTCATTTCTTGATACTCTTCTTTTATCTTTTCATATTCCTGGAATTTTTAGTGAACTTTTCATTCATTTCCTCTATTGACTTCTGTAGTTCTGCTAGTTTTGCATTTGTTTCTTCCTTAAGTTCTTTGAGTAACTCTTTTTTGAATTCAAGTATTTTGTGTAAATTTTTATCTGAGTGTGTCTTGTATTCTTTAAGCATTTTGTGTAGCTTGTTGTCTGAATCTGTCTTGAGTTTTTCCAGCAGGGTAACTATTTTTGTTTCAAAGTTGAGGAATTTTGGGTCTTTCTCTGTTTCCATCTGGGTCTCCCGTGGTGGGCTGGGGGTTTGTACAGCAGCTTGCCCCTGTGTTTTCTCATCTTGCTGTTGTCCTTTGGTTTGTTGTGGTTAGTTGCTCTTTGAGGAAACTCTAGTTTTTGGTAGTGGAAAGTGTTGCTCTCTAGCTGTGTGATATGTGGGTTTCCTTGTCGTAGGAAAGGAAAACTAGTTTGTTCCTTCCTGCTTGATAGTTGCTACTATGTGTGCTTTGGAGAGATTTTTCTGATGTTGAAGCTGCCAGTCTTGGCACTCTCTTGCCTTCTGGCAGGTTGCAAGGGGAATGGATGCTTCTGGCATCTCCAGTGAAGGGTGGCAATTAGACCCACCCATGTGGGCTCTGAGGTGCACTTGTATGCCTCTGCCATGCGGCAGAGATGGGTGCTAAGTGCACTGGCTCCTAGGTGTAGGTAAGGGTCTGAACATGGCTACCTGGGTGTCCCTCATGTGCAGTGATGGGTGTAGAGTAGACCCAGATGCTTGGACTCCGAGGTGCAGGAGGGGGAACTGGGTGCGGCTGCTTGGGTGCCTCTTGCACACCGTGATGATGGGTACCCAGTGGGCTGAGGTTCAGGTTGGGGACTGGGCTTGGCTGCCTGGATACCTCTTGCCCACGGCAGCAATGTGTATGTAGTAGGCCCAGCTGTGTGGGCTCCAAGGTGTATGCAGGGGTCTGGGCCCAGTTACCTGTGTGCCTCCATGCACAGCATCAGTGGACAGAGGTTAGGCACAGCTGTGGGGACTCTGAGGTGTAGGAGGAAAGACTGCCAGCAACTACCTGGACGCCTCTGGCATGCAGTAGGGTCTGGGTGTGAGAAGGCTCAGTCCTGAGGGCTCCCGGGTGCAGGTGGTGGGGTGCCAGGGACTACCTGGATGCTACTGACACTCAGTAGGGATGGAGCACAAGAAGGCCCAGTCCTGCAGGCTCTCATGCCGGTGACTACCTGGATGCTTCCAGCACTCAATTGTTTTCTTTTTTGAGTGGTCAAATTTTTAAATTTTATTAAATATTTGTAGGAATGCACTGATAAATTCCAGGCCTATATAAATACACAGACAGATGTTTGTAATTTGCATTTCTATCAGTTTTGAAAGAGCACAGTGTACTTCCTGCGTCTTATTTTCAATATTTGCATTTTATCATCATTGGCTATCCAGCATACACAGTGGAGTGCTTGAATATCTCGTTATTTGGATTTTCATTTTTGACTGTAAATCAGGTGAAGGTTGCCACTTTCCTCTTATTTTCTTTTTACTTCACTCAATCTCCCAGTTTATTTACTCCCTTTTCTTTTTGGCTCTGGTTGTATCTTTTCATTTTTTTGAATATGTTTTTGAAAAAAGGAATTCTTTTTTGCCAGCCTGAACCATTATATGATGCTGCCGTATATTTATCTGGACAGACATTGAGTTTGGGTTCCTTGTAAGCATCAGGTTTGTTAAAAATTTATTTTTATTTTATATATACTTTCTACACATAGCCTTCAGGTAATTTTTTACAATATTTTTCATACACCTATGTTTTGACTATATCCTATCACAGGGAGCCAAGTGTGGAATTTTATACCTGTGACGTCATGTCAGCATTCAAAAAATTTCAGGTTTTGGATGCTGAATAGGGGTGTACCTGCATTAAGTTTCTGGTCAAACATGTTTATCAGTAAAAGCTTTGATACTGAGAAATGACAGATAGGCTAGTGAGTCCACTGAGATAGGGTCTGGAGGCTGCTTTAAACTAATATTAAACTTTACCCTAGTGGGGGTGGGGTGGAGCACATGGATTACACAGTTATGGGGTTCGTGTAATTTGTTAGTCTCTTAAATCCATTTACTAATGTGCCTGGCAGAAAGGACTGCTTTATCCATCACCAAGTCCCTGCTGGTGTATGACATGTAGTAGAAGTTCTATAAACTCATTCTGAAAGCTGGAAGGAGAGTTCTAAGAGGCTTGGATGAAATAATTCTTTAAAAAGAAGATCAAGTTCATTTGGGTTCAGAGAAGTAGCACATTTTAGTTGAGGTGGCTCTCTGGCAAAGCAATGGCTGGAAAGATACTATGTGTATTGTGTTTTCCCCAAGTGTCCTCAAATGGCCAGCCACTGGTGGCTTTTTTGGTCTAACCTCTGGCTATAAGAATATAAAGTAATTGAAAACATTGAATGGTAAATTGATGACTTTGGTTTCAGGAAAATACAAGAGATAGCTGCAAGCAAGCAGAAGCAAACACACCATACCACACACACACACACACACACACACACACACACACACACACACACATACACACTTACTTCATTTTATAGAATTGATCATACACAATTATTAAATTTGCTGTTCACATCTAGAGGTGAAGAAGAAGATTTTCTTTGCTCTCTCTCTCTCTCTCTGTCTCTCTCTCTCTCTCTCTCTCTCTCTCTCTCTCTCTCTCTCTCTCTGTCACACACACACACACACACACACGCCCACAAAACCAGTGTAACTTCAGCACATTTATCACTTGTCTTGGTTTAAAAATTTGGCTTTGTAAGACAAAGGTGTGTAGAGAGAGAGGTCTTGTGGCAAGGAGATCATGGGAACTGTGATCTATGCAGATTCTCTTACCTTGTGTGGTCCCATCCAGTCCCATGAGGAATTTCAGTGATCTGATGACTTGCTGTGTTATTGGGGGGCTCATAGATGTGGCATAAGCTGCACTATGTGAGTTAGCCCGTAAATAATCCACAAGTTCCTAAATGAAGGAAAAAAAGCAAAAAATGGGGCTCCAACAAATCTCAGTGTTGGTGGTGAGAATCCTATCTGGTCCCCCTCCCCGTTCATCATATTGTTACAGAAGGCATCGATTCATGTAGCTCAGGAGATAACTGTGGTCCTAACTTCAAGGGGCATCACTGACCACTGTCTTTTTTCACGTCCTTCTTGATTCTATTTCTCTCAGATGAAAAAGCTGATCAAAAAGGGAATACTCTAGTATTGGAGTGGAAGTCCAATGGGGAAAAACTGATTGCTGAAACATGTGTTGAGTACTCGCACCCTACAGGCACTGCTCCAGTGTTGAGGGGTACCTAAAGAGTGCAGGGCACGGTTCTTACCCTTGAGGATGTGACCTATGACCGGAAAGTAGTGGTAAGCAACATAACAGGGTGTGCAAATGAGTGTATGTAACAGGAAAGAGAGACGGGACTTTTGTTTGAAAATGACAAGAAATGTCCCGGTGAGGAGATGGGTTTGACTAAAACTTTGAAGAATGAAAACAAATAGAGAAGAAAAGAAAACATGGAAGAAGTGGGTAACATGGAGAGAAGTAACCAAATGTACAGAGGGAAGAAAGTCGATGGCCTCTATAATTTAATGGTTTGCTACATCAATTAATTACTTAATTAATCCTAGTGATAATTCTACTCCATGTGTTCATATAGCTTGGCAACCCAAGTTTGCAGGTCAGTGTGGGTTGGCCTTGTGAGATGCTTTGAGCAGGAGAATGTGGCAGAAGAGACGATGCACTTGTTGTGGTCCTGTGCCTCAAACGGTCATGAGTGCAGCATGCGCGCCAGTTGTCACGTAGAGGAGTTTGAGCTAGACTGCGGGAGCAGTAGAGAAATGCCATCGCAGCTGACCCCACCCCCAGCCAACCAGTGTGCGGCTGGCACAGCAACTGAATATCAGAGGTGAACAAGTCCAGATCAAACCAAAGAATCTCCCAGCTGAGGACAGCCCACCTTGTTCATGTACAGCATGGTGAGCTACATAAATAATGGCGTTTTGGTCGCTCAGGTCTGGAGTTGAGGGCATTGCTACATAGGGAAACCTGGTTGACAGTCATGTTGGGAGGACAACAAAGAACAGGTTGAATAAGGTTGGCAAGAAGCTAGAGCAGAGTGTAGGTTAGGACCGGGAAAGCTCTTGCCGTGCTTTGGGTAACACAGAACTATTGGCATTTTTCTGTAGCCCTCTTTGATGTGCTGAGTTCCTGTAACATGCTGGTCATTGCTAGTAGGAACAGTTGTTCATCTGCATGCCTAAGTCCTGTGGCCAAACATAAGATCACAGGTTAGTTTGTGGAAGGCCTGAGAACTCCACTAACTTAATGTCACAGTGGAGAGGGCCTCTGGATTCCTGTCTGCTTGTACTCAGCCAGTTGCACCGGTTCCCAGCTAGGGACTCTCTGGGTGTTCTGTGGAAAAACTGAGGATGGCGGGTCTGTGCATTAACAGTGAGGTCTTTAAAGGGTAGAGCTGCCTTTTCCTTAGGATAGCATCACAGCTTAGACTACCTGATGTTGCTGACAAGTTAATGCATTGTTAACTCGAAGATTCTCAACAATGGGAGCATGGGTGGGAGGAGGGGGACAAGGTGCAACCCCTTGTGTAGTGTCCTTGCTCTAGCACCCATGTTTTGCAGAGGGTGATATTCTAGATTTATATGATTACACACAGGCTTTCCCCGGCATCAAATCAAAGATATTTAGCCCAGCCCTTCCTCTATCCTTCAAGGGGTGATAGTGGTAGGAGTGAAAACGAAAGAAAAAGAGATGAATTTTGAAAAAGGATGCATTTTACCTAGAGTTGATGCACTGAGTGACTCTGGAGAAAAATGGGGCCGGCTCGAGCCTGACACAATCCCCCGTGCTCACTGGGAGTTTGAGGTTTCACTTTAACAATTTTTTATGCATGAACTTGTTTATACTCCACAATAACTCTGTAAGTAGGTATTCCTTTTATCCTCATTCTGGAGATGGGGTAACTGAACCACAGGAAGTTTCAGAAAATTATTCGCAAAAGGTGATAGAACAAGGGTTTGGATCTGAAGGAGCTGGGTATGGCGTCTCCATGTTTACTGTATCTCCTAACCAGACCAAGAACAGGCTTGGCTCAAGGCAAGGGGATTCCAGCACAGCGCAGAGACTAACTCAACTTCTACTACCTGGTGGTGATTTCCTTGATTCGCAGAAATTGTTTCTTTACTGGGGAGGGGGCTGGATGGAGGTAGAAAGGAGAATACTTAATATTCTTAAGTCTATACTGGTTGAGGCTGACTTCTATTCATCTCTGAATATTTCATGTCTGTTGCTTTTGTTTCTTTATGCCTTCTTGAGAGCACATGCAGGATCTTGGAGGCCTGGCACATCTAGGGGCATCTCATGGAAAATAAAAAAATTTCAGAGATTGAGGAAGGACAGCAAGAGTCCTTGGTACCCACCAAGGAGGGTTGAACTACATTGTTAGGGATGAGTATAGCCATAGGCTCAGTCTGAGAAGCATCACTGACCGTGATCAGAATAGGGGACAACACAAAGGCCCTTGTGATCTCCAGTGTCCCCAACCCTAGTTTCTTTTCAGAAATTGAGAAGTTTCATAAAGTCAATCACAAGTGTTCTTAGCTTGGGTCTGTAGCTCCTCCATCTAGCATCATGCCCTTTGACATGGAGCCTTTGTCTCCCAGTCTTCCTCCTGGGGATGGAGGACACTGTCGCTCAGTCAGAGCGTGTGGGTGGGGGCTAACTGGTCTGTGTGGCTCAGGGGGTGGGGCTCTCTGAGGAACTCCTGGGGAGTGTCAAGGAAAGCCTCTGTCCCTGCTCATGGCGCCATAAGACATCAATTAAGAGGGGTTTTTGCTTTTTGAGGGGCTAGTCTGCGTTGTGTCTTTCTTCAGAGTGGGTAACAGGTCTCTTCAGAATGAGGTTTCTAAGTCCATTTGTAAGTTCAAAACCCTGATTATTTTCTTTACCCCTAGGCTTGGAGTTCAAGGGCAAGGGTGGGTTTTCAGGAGGAAATCGGACAGGAGGCTCTTAGAATAAACATCTTGGAACTCATTCCATGACCCCTATTTACTTCAAAGGGCTGTTAAATAAAGTCAGGGCCAAGAACACCAGGGACGAGCTGGCTCCTGCACATGGCCTGCCCTCACCTGGCCCGCAGAATTCCAGCCCTGCAGCCAATTGGTCCTGAGGGTAACTTAACCTTTGCTTCCTTCATTTGCATCGGGAGTCAGCCCCAGGAGGCTCTGGAAGCCAGCAGGTAGCAGCAGGCACATAAGAGGACTCCAGATTCATGCCTGGAGAAAGCTGAAAGCCTGCAGTGGGGACCCCATCTTTTCAGGAACTGGACAAATAGAATGTAAGAAAAAGAGGAAAGAAATGGAGCCCCATAAGCTCAGGCTTTCTTCAAAGAAGACATTCATGATGTGGAACTCTGACAGGTAGAGAAGTAACATAGGACGTTTCATCTGGGAGACTTCAAGAGGACAGAGGCCTCCACGTGGGCCGTTCCCTGCGCATCTCTAGCAGCTCCCGATGTCGAATGAACAAACTAGAAAAATCTTGCAGGAGCTCAGGGACTATATCAGCACTTTCCCTGCGGTGGGGAAAGGAGGTCACGGTCCTATCTAGAGCTCCAGTTAGCAAAGGTGACCATGCAGAACATTTAGGGAGGGGAAAGCGAGGCCAACACAGAACCTCTACTCTCAAGCCAGCCCCCCCCCCATTTCTTTTTGTAGCTTGTTCTCTTATTTGACTTGTTCATTTGCTAATACATAAAGCTCTGATCTTGCCTTGCTCTACAGATTCCTGTACTTCCTAGACACGCTTATTAGAAACACAGTTCCTCTACACTAATATTAACACGGCCATTTACTTCAGAGTCACATATTTTTACCTTTATTTAAAAAGAGATTTTTGAACCCAAGTAATTACTCTCCAATTTTAGAATTCATGAAGACCCTTATTCACTGCGAACTTGAGATTATTTAGGAATTTCAGAAATAGGTCAAATCTAAGAGTAGGTACTAAATATTTTTATGGCTAATTTTCCACTTTTGTGTTCATTAGTTTAGGACCTAGATATTTTATAGTGACTACTCAACATAAAATATATACTGAAAAACATCTGTACACACATGTAATATTTACAATAAAAATTTGAAATTGGAAAACTACACTCATTTCAACAGACAAGTAGAAAGAACGTTTTACAAATAAAAAATGTACTGTTTGTCTTGTCCTGTGTTCTTTCAGTGAAAAAAAAAAAAAACCTTTAAAATAGGCTCCAAATTCACAAAATTATCCCAAGTTCAGGGGAATCAAATATATCATTTAAATGAAAGCGGTGTGTGTTTAAAATGAACATAATTTAAAAATATAAAGGTTGGGAGGAGCAGATGGACAAACTGCCCTGCTTCAGCAAGCTCATTGTTGAAGGAAACCAGTTTACCAGGGCGATCACATCCCCCCTTACCTGCTGCAGATAGATAGATGGAGTCCTACACCCACAGAGAAGGTCACATCCGTGCGCTAACGGGCTCTCCTAACTCACCTCAACCTCCGGTCTTAACACCGCCCTGTTTATCCCAAGGGGCACCTTGCAGTTTTAGGGCCGCCTATGGAAGTTCGGGCTAATGAATCTCCGCCCGACGCGCTCTAATTTTTGCTGCCATCTAGTGGTAAAATTTGAAGGTGCATGCAACACGGAAGAACAGCGGAAAACAGGGAGAGTAAGAGGAGGGACATGGGAGGAAAGGGGAGGAGTGAATGCCGCAGCCCTCTGCCTCCAAACGGGCACAGAACGAGCGTTTTAAAGGCTTAGAGAAGGAACAACTGTGCATAGTTACCACATCCCAGCTAATATACATAACGGTTGATGTTCGCAGTTGCTCAGCTTGTGAGCAAGAGTCACTCTTAAAATAGGCCAGTGGAGTTAGGGATGGAGAGCTCAGTGGACAGGCCCCGGGTACCAGACAGGCTACCGGGCAGCTAAGGAGAAAAAGGTAACATCTACCAAATTTAAGATCCTTTCCAGGATTTGTTTGCTTCCGTTTGTTCAGGAAACAAAATTATACTCAGCTACAAGTTTTGTATCTCAGACTTGCTGTTTGTGACTTCTAGTAATCACACCACCCCAGGCTCACAAAACAGGGTCAGCTGGGTGAGGAAGTTAGTTCCCCGACCACGGAGCCACTGCTGTGACAGGTAGGAAGGAAATATTCAACCTTCAACACATTTAGCGGAAGTTGGAGAGACTCAGGTCATTCCCTATTTTTTAAAAATATGACACAGAGAATTCTCACAGGCTAGTGGAGAGGGGAAAGTGGGAAACAATCCTTCTAACCTCCCAGAAAACAATGACTCTCAGAGGGTAGAGACCGCTTAAAAACTCTCTACATTTCAAGCATCTATGTGCCTCGTGGCTGGGCTGTCAACCTGTTGTTTGAAACCACAGGGTTTCACCAACAGAATTGCTTTCTGCTGCACTCCCTGGTTTGACAAACTCGTTTACCAGGCGGTGAACTTTTCTTCCTACTGGTGATGAGGAGTGGGGAGTTGAAAAATGTCAGATAACTTGTGATGCTACCTGCATGCACTGGTTTTGGGTCTGCTATGCCATGTAAGTCTGGAGCCAGTGCTGCTGTCATGCAGTCCGTTTGAGAGTAGGCTTGTGTGAGACAACCATCAAGATTTGGCTAAAGTCACTTGTGAAGGGACAGACAGATGGCCCCTTATCCCTCAAGCCCAGGTCTAAAAAATGCATCTTCTTTTTTATTCTTCTTTCCTCTCACCTTTACAATTTCTTCCAAATAGTTCTTGTTTCATATTCACCAACGTTATGGATTATACAGGCAGTGAACAAGAGGGCCAGCACTCATTTAATAATCCAATCCCATCGGAGCAGAATTCTTTAGGCTTGTACATACGATAGCACAGGATGAGGAGATTGGACCTCTGTCTTATCCGATACTATGAGAAAGAATTATTTTGCAGGGGACTGTCTCAAAATTCTACTCCTGATCCTACTGCCATTTTGACTGACGTACAATTAGCTGCTTTGATTTTCATGCCACAAAAAACCTCGTTTTCATAGTATTTCCGATCGTTTCTGTGGCCCCTCCCATTATGTATGTACAGGATAGACTTCCGTTCTGGAAGACACCACACTCAGTACTGCCCCCAGATGTGTCCCCTTTCCTTGTCCTTTGCACCTAGTGCACGCTGCTGTAATGTAATTCCTCTTCCCGTGCTCCTCTTTAATACTGGCAAGTGAGTTTCCACACTCTGGCTTCCACTTGCCTGGGAGCCCAGGGTGGCTGGGCTGCAGTCATCACACATCACCGCAGCGTCAATTGACGCTTTCACAGAATTCAGAGAGGCCCTGCCTATAGGGTCCCGGGGTGTTTAGGTTTTAAACAGACGCAAGGAGTCCCTTTCTTACCTTTTTCCCACCTATGTAACCTCCTGAGGCTCCAAAGCTTTTGGTGAATGTACCCATGTACACATCAATATCATCAGGGTCCAGTCCAAAGTGCTCTCTGACACCCCGGCCAGTGGGGCCCACGACCCCAATACTGTGTGCTTCGTCTACGTAGAGGTAAGCCTTGTATCTCTTCTTCAGAGCCACGATCTGGGGTAGATTTACAATGGAGCCTTCCATGCTAGGGTAGAGGAAAAATGCTCATAACTGATAGCTCTCTCTTGAGAAGCCCTGTCAGTGCCCCTTCCGGTGCATCCCACTTGCCCCAACACCGGGCAGAGGGAGCAAGGATGAGCCGAGGTTTTCTCCTAACGACTATTTCATGGGGCTAAGGTATCCTTTCAGTCTCTTAAGGATATTCGGCACACATATACTACTTACATAAAACAATTTCCATTCAGTGGATTTGAGTGGGGTGGGTCGTTATGGTGAATCCCTAAGTCAACAGTAAACTTTATCATTGATCCCATGTTATTTGTAAAACTGATTATTGTTAAAACTAGACTGACCATTTTTGATCCCAGGTATTCTTCTAGTTTTAATTAAATTGCTTCATGATGATCTGCTTTGGTCTTTGTGCCATTGGCTGTTTGACCAGGTCTCATGCATCTAAACTCAATGCTTGTATTACCAAAGACTAAAAGAGGAAATTCAAAAACAAGCAGAAAAACTCATTTAAGACAATCCAGTGTCAATGAGAACATCGGAAAAAGTCCCAAGGAACCTTGATCATCTCTCATTGGATGTCTAAGTCTTGAGATACCTGTGTTGTCACATCTTTCTGCCTCATGAGAGGAATAGAACAAAAGCTGGGCATGCGTAAGTATTGCTTGAAAGGGTGAAGCATAGATTGCCAGCCTCCTCCTCCCGACTTTGGGTTCAGTAGGTCTAGATGGTGATAATGTGCCTAAGTTCTCAAGCAGCACTCATGGCAAAGGTTGGGGCAGCACTGAGGTTTGCTGTTACAGATAAACTCTTTTGCTTTAAACTTAAGGAGTCTATTTGCAAAATATTATAAATTGCAAAAACACCTCAAGTCCTTCAACCAAAGGAAGAATAAAAAAATCAATAAATAAATAGAGTGAAATCTGCATTTACATGGCACCTCTGAAACTCAAAGAATTTAGAACTTTTGACTCTATCAGTCATCAGAACACTTGTAAGCGGTGTCTATGCCACACATGGTCTCAACCAACAGGCAAGTTCTATGAAAACA
Source organism: Ctenodactylus gundi (assembly GCA_004027205.1). Lineage (NCBI taxonomy): Eukaryota > Metazoa > Chordata > Mammalia > Rodentia > Ctenodactylidae > Ctenodactylus > Ctenodactylus gundi. The sequence goes on from PVKB01000168.1 coordinate 917,980, forward strand.
CAGACTCACCCATTCACTACTCAAAGGAGCTTGTCAAACAATTCAAGCAACCCCTCAATTTAGTTTTTAAAAAAGAACCTAATTGAATCAAACATAGAGTCCTACTCCCCTTTTCCTAATTCATTTGTTATATGAAATCTAATGTAGTTCAACAAATACACTTAAGTGTTCAATTGATTCAGTCAAGTCTGTCCAGCTGATTACACAGTGACTTAGAGCAAAGAGAGGTGGGTGGGAGAGTATGATGACAGTGGGGACCAGTGTCTGTGTGTTTCATAAGGTCACTTTGGGCATTCAAATTTGAATTTTAGTGATACGGAGACTAAACAGAGTTTTCTTCTGTTATGTAAGTGCGGGAATTAATTTCATCATTTGATTGCTTGTTAAAGATGTCTCCATTGCAGGGGGAGAAGGGATGAGGTAACATCACTCACTAAACGTGACCTTGGGCAATTTACACGATGTCTTCTGCCTTGGTTTCTTCCTTTGTAAAGTCAACACAAGAACGGAGCCTTCCTTTAAGGTCTTTGTAATGACGACCAGAAATCGTGTTTATGAAGTACTGAAGCCCCAGTAAGCAGCACCCAGGGACTCGTTACTCTCCTTGGGGGGAGGAGCTCAGGAGGAAACAGTTACGAAGAGACTTCAGTGGGGGCATTGGGAGTCCTTGACTGCTTGGTGTTGAACCTTCTAGAAACCAGCATATGAGTGCCATTGTGGGTGTCAAACATAATAAATGGCTTTAAGTCCTCATATATCTAGAATTTTGTTCTCATCTTTAAAATGTTATATGTTGTTAACACAAGCACGCTACAAACCTGATGGACCACAACTGGCCATTCTTTGTTCTGGAACTGAAGTTGGCAGGAAGGAAATTTGGGGTGGGATACTGTTTCTGGACACTCATGCCAGCTGATTAACCATCCTTCGACGTGGCTGTTCCAGCTGCTGTTGGGAGTTTGCCCACCTGGTTTATATTTCTTCCTCTAAGATTAATGACACTGCAATACTGATGACTTCTGGAGTTACCACAGAGACACAAAGACCCCTAGGGAGGACCCAGCTTTTATAGAGTTATGTTTACCCACGCTAAGTTTTCATTTTCCCAATGGGATCAAATTGGAATTGGACCTTTTCCTGGGGTGGGATACTAAATACTATCTATGCTTTATTCCAAATGAATCTGTGTCAAAAAAAGTACCAAAACACTAAAGGAAAAAGAACAAGATTTTATTCTTCCTTCCTGAAGGGAATTGAGTGTTGTTCTTTTAACTTCAATAGAGAGAGGAAAACTAAACTTCAACTGTAGCTAAATATAAAATCTGCCACTTAATTTGAAGCTCTGCTTAAGGGACTTGAATTATTCTTTAACCAGCAATTCAGTGAATAACTTCTTTATATCATTTCTGTTCCATAATGCATTAGCTAAGTGACAAGCCTCCTTTTTGACATCACCCTCTCATCAACTTTTTCTGCATATATAAACCATGCTTACTATTATCCACTAACAGGATTGGAAAATAATCCACTGCTTGGTCAGATTTCGTGCTGGAAAAATGTATTGGTGGACCCAAAGCATAACTTAAGAAAGAAGGAGAGAGAGGGGGAGAGATAGAGAGAGAGAATGAACTAATCTTATTTTTTGTCCATGTATTTAAATTATAGAATATAGGATAGAAATCAACACTGACCTTCTCAATCTTTAAATTTGTGCTGTTTTGGGGAAGAGAGTGGCTTACTCTTTATTCGTAGACTACATGACCTTCTGAGACCTTAGCATGTGTTTCCATGTGCATATTTGAAGGGCTGGCTATAATGTTTTGATTATTTTTATTTTGAAAATTTGGGCTCCATCTGTGCTAGTAGTCTGTGCATCATGTTCCATGGGATGTCCTCCTCTATTAGTACATTTTAAAATAGTGTTGAGTTGCTCCTCAACTACTATAAATTGATAAGAAATTTAGAACTTCAAAAATATGACTATAACATGATCCTAGGAAAAATACAGATCTGAGAATTAAAATAATGCTACTGTGATTTTAATGCCCAAATAATGGATCCACGAAACGTTTGACTGTAAGTTTCAATCCCTCTGTTTTGCAGAAGAAGAAAGTCAGGTCTAGCTAGGACGGCTGAGGAGGTCACACAGTGAAGGGACATTTCAATGTTGACTGTTGAATGTGGACAGATGGGCTGACTCTTCTAAGCACATTGAACCCTTGTCACACAGGGGCCACCTGGCCTTCATCCCAGTTCTCTTTCATCTCATTTATCTGTCCTGGAGAAAGTGATCTAGGCGTCTGGGCCTCAGTTTCTCACTGTCACGACAACTTCAAGGCTCCTGCAAGGCTTACTCAATATGGGACATGTGAAATATTTAGAAGGACTAGACACATAGTCAAGACGACTCCTTCCTCTGACATCTGCTGCCCGGGTAGATAGAAAACCAAAAGCCTTTCTACTTAAGCAGTTTGTTGTTTTCCAAATCACATTTTCCTCAAGTAACAACAAATGTCATGATAAATACAGCCCACACTTTGTTGTGAGTTTTCTACAGATGAGGTCTGTGCCAAGCTCCAGCTTTGTGACCCCTCTCATACTTGCCAAATGGCCCCGTGGACAGGACACAGATGTAGGCAGTGACATCAGGATTTGAATCCAGGTCCCAGGTCTGCCTCCTAACCCTGCCTCTTCTATATTCTACATAAAAATGGTTGGTGATACTAATTATTCTTGTTTTTGCTATTATTTTCGTGCAGTTTTCTGTCTTCTTATTTTGGATACCTAGACTTTTCTATGCAGGTGTGTCTTTGTGAACTTATTTCTTTCCTACTCTGAACTCCGGCCCTTTGGAAAAATCCTATGGGAAATATTTTTATCTTTTGGTGATAGTTGCAAACTAAAGCACCCTTATGAAGTCTTTCACACTGAGAATTGAGACTCTGGAAACATCTTTAGGCTAGCTTTTTCTTTTTTTAGCAGATGACAGAGCTGATGCTCCCATTGTGGTCCTGAGGCTATCGAAGAGGCACCGTGATTTTCTGTCTGTGAACAAAGCATTTTGAGTCACTGGAGACAAGATTTCTGAGCTATTAGGATAAAAAGAAATTGTTCTGCCTATGTAAGATGAGGATTTTATTCTGTATAAATGTAGAGTTGAGTAAGATGTTGTGGTAGATTGCCTCCATAATATACAAACTGATTCTCCCATGAAGAGGTAAGATCTACTTCACCTTTTTTTTGGAGACTGGGCTGGCGTCATGATGTGATTTGGCCAACAGGGTACAGCACAAATGATACTGTGCCAGCTCTAGGCTGATCTCGTAAAACAATAGCAGCTTCTACTTTTATTTCTTTGGAAATCAGCTGCTGTATTGTAAGGTAGTTCTAGCTAATTGACAGAGTAAGAAGAGACTATAACTAGAGGTGGTCACATGAAAGAGAACAAGGAAACCCCAGTGCACAGCCAGGACCAAGATTCAGATGTGTTGATGGGGTTGCTTTGGATATTCCAGCCCCAGATAAACTCCCAGTTCAATGCATCTCCAGGAAGGACCTTCAACCAACACTATGTAAAGCAAAAAAAAACCTTTGCAGTTGGTCCAGAAAACTCACAGTAGCTTACAAATAATAAGTCACTGTTGTGGAAAGCCATTATGCCCTTGAGTGGTTTGTTACATGGCAAAAGATAACTGAGCAGGTACCGTTGCTAGAACAACCTAAATTGTGATTTGAGCCACACTGGCTTGGAGCTCGGAGTCCACACCTGGCTCTGTGGTCTTTCTGATGTGATGTTAGGACACAAGCTCAGCATAACCATCAAGTCCTGCTGCTAGAGCGTACTCTCCTTGCAGCTAATGGGAATATTTGACAGTGAAATGCTGGTGGTCCTCTCAATTCCAGCCATGATCAAAGTGCTTAAAATGGAGCTTTTCTTAGTGGAGCCAAGTTCTGTTTATTTGCAGTTGGGTTCTGTTTACTCTAGTTAAAGGAGATGCCAGTCTGCAATCACTCAGCCAATATGTATTCCCACTGGTCCAAACCTGATGTTTAGATAAGGGCTCTTTGCTTTGCTCCCAGTCTGGCAGCTGGCACAAACCACACAGAGAGGAAGACCTGTACTCGAGGTCACTACAGCACGGACTCAATGGGAGACTACCTCCTAAAAGTAGCTTCCTACACGTTTTGGCTCACTGAGTAGTTAATTATTCCAGATCAGGATTTCTCATTCTTGGCCTTCCTGCCATGTTGAACTAGAGAATTGTTCATCGTGGGGCTGTCTTGTGTATCCCAGGATATTGAGCCGCATCACTGACTCCTCAGGCCAGCAGTACCCCACTGTACATCATCAAATGTGTCTACTCAAGGACTAGGGCAAAAACACCCGAGTGGGGGACCACTCACTAAGAGTCACCCCTAAGACGTCTTAGGTAGTGCCTATTCTTGGAGCTGACCTTCGGAGGAAATGATAAATGACACAGCATTTGGGCTAGCAGAAGTTTCAAATGCCATCTTTGCAGGCCTGCGGTAGCACTCTTTGGGCAGCTGGTAGGAGAATGAAGCAAAAATGACTGCAGCCACTATTAATATTAATTTAAAATTGGAAAATGCACTTCTCCACTTCTTCTGCTGCTTGTTGTTCTCTCACGTAACAGGCATGCTATGTGCTCATGGGTTGGGCACAGGGACTGGCTGAGAGCTACGCCATTTCTGTTCTCTCCTCTCCCTTGCAGCCATACCGCTGCCGTGTGGGATCTTAGATGCCCTCACTTCCTTGCTCCAACTGCCTTTACTCATCTGTCATTATGTCATAGGAAGTATCTCCATTGGTTCCTCTCACATCAGATTTGTTTGAGCTTTGACTTAGAAGTGGGCATGCCGAGAACATGTTTCCTTGGTTATGGACTGTCCAGAAGGACAAAAGCTTGGATGAAATTTTCCTTTCACTAATAATAGCTAACTCAGGCAAAGCGTGAAGCAAGCTCATTTTTAACTTGCCATGCAAAGGTGAAGCACTGAATGATTTAGTGGGTGTTGGTTATATCTGCTCAGTTTAAAAGAGGCAGAAAAACTTGAGACCGGGCGTATCTTTAGGTTCAAGTTCATCCCACTCCCTAGCCCTGTGTTTGGAGAAAAGCACTGCACTCAAGGTTAGACCCTGAGGAAAACAGGCAGACCTTCTGTATTCTAGCAGTGATCATTAGCCAAGTTGAGCAAGCAGCTGGTGGTTGACTACGCTGTCCAGTTAGCTGTGTATTGATAGTTAGAGGAACTGGGGTCACCTATCATTTGCTACAGACACAAATGCAAGTAACAATCTGATGTTGAATAACCAAGCCATAAAAGGCCTTTGGAATTCTGGGTTAGCAGAGCCTAAGGGAGAGAATCTGCACAGGTTAGCAAGGTCCTGTGAGGGCATTTCTGAGGAAGGCATTACGAGTATGTCAGCCTCCAGTGTGTACCGCCATGTGCATGGGGGGATGCTCAAAGCCTGACAGCTTCCTTTCGTAGCTGTCTTAGTTTCCTCCGTAATATTTATGTCTAACTCATTTCTTCTTTTAACTAGGGAAGACCAGCTTCTCCCCCATGGTCAGATTGTTGTGGGGCTCAGAGTATTCAAGCATCTCTGCTTAGTCACGTACCTGTAGATGCCTTCCACCAAGATGAGGATCTTCTTCCAAGCTCTGCCAGTTCGAGGCTGCCCAGAGATGATGGCATCTCTTAAAAGTTCCTCTAGGTTTTTCGTGTCTTTAAATAATACCAAAAAGAAACTGAGTCAAAAAGAAATTGCTTCTGTTGGTGATTTGACAAAAACATTCCCAGGCTAGCCCACTGTTCCTCAAGTTTTTCTTTTCCTCCCTCATTTTCTTTCTTAAGAAGATGGCAAAATTTTAAGGATGAGACCTAGACCTCAACTTTCAGAAATGAGAGAGAGAGAGAGAGAGAGAGAGAGAGAGAGCAAATTGTGACCTCTGGAAAATTTGATAGAATTGATAGTTGGATTTGTACAGTCAGCTAAGTCAACTCATGTCAATCCATTGGAATTTCAAGATTTCTTAGGCTCCTATAGGGTTCTCCTATCCTGCTTGCTGCCTTAGGAACATGAACTTATATATAACATGCATCTCATAGGCTGAGGCCTTCTTGCTAGGTTAAGGTAAACTCTGAGCAATACAGCCGCTTCTCTCATCCAGTTATTAGACATAAGTATTCCAGGATTTATCTGAAATTGCATGGTGGTGGTGGAATGGCAGGGATCCCATTTCCTATCTTTTAGTGTTGATTTTTGACTTTCTCTAATCTCAGACATTTCAAAACTTTGAGGTGGGGGGGGGCAATTCGATCTTTTATATAAGCTATTTGAAAAGCTCTGGGGACATTGAGGCTATCTCACAATTACTGAGCCCTATTTGGGGGCCAGCCACCCACTCAAGTCCATTGTTTGTCACAGCGCATTTACTTTTCACAAGAACTCTCAGGAAATATCTCCAAGTATGTATTTTGTGGTTCAGGAAATTGAGGCACAGAGGGTTTTGGTAAAGAGGCTAAGGACGTTTCCCCTTTTTTGGGCTCAGCCAGACAACTTGCTTTGGCTCATAGGATACTAATAGTGCCGAGACAGGAGCGCTAGCTCCAAACCTGAGTTGGAAGACCCCTGACACATCTCTGCTCTTTTTCTTGTGTGTCTGTTGGTCACGTGACAAGAACATTCCCAGACTGGCCCACTGTTCCTCAGGTAGACCTCAGAGAGGGTGAGCGACAGATAGGATGCCGTTAACTTGGCCTGCTTATAGTCTCCAGGATGATATGAGGGTTGATTATTGCAGGCAATGGAGTTCTGTAGCTTGAATGCTGTGATCTTACTTACCTAATCACATTTCAAAATGACACCTTTTGAATTTCCTCTGTAGACCTTCCTGACATAGCCTCGCAGTGATTTCCAACACACAGTCTATCAGCTGTCCTTTGTGCTGTGTCCCTCTTGTGTGTGTGGAGTTTCCACTCACCACTCAAACATTCCTGGTCAACAGAATTAAGGGTTTCCCCCATGGTCCCTCCTGTGACTCCTGTTTCAAGCTTTCATCATGCAGCTCATTATTAGCCTTCATGTCTCTCCTCCACGGAGGGCAGAGATCTTTTCCTCTTCGTCTTTCTATCCCTAGTACCTGCGCTATGTCAGTCTTGGACGACCAAATCAGTTTTCTGCATGGAAACACTATGCAGAACAGAAGACTGAACAAGGAAGGTCACTCTTAGACATGCACGGGAATTATTAGAAGGCATCATCTCCTCATCTCGACAGTCATATTTCTTTAATAACTTGTGCTTGCTTTCATTTTTGTCTCAAAGTCAGGGCAGTCTCTTCTGAATATCCTCCCAAGCATGTTTTGAAGACAGTCCACAATTGGCCACTAGATGGCAGCCGAGGAAACGTATGAATCAAGAGCTATTTCATGGGGACATTTTCAGGGCTCAGAAACTTTCACCCTTGTAGATTGTCCCTTATGCTGTAGGCTGAGTACCTGAAATGCTGAAGGAGCCCATGTGTTTGGAGGTAGAGTCTCCCTTTTCTATGGTCTGCCTCTACCACAACTGTTAGCCTCTGAATGGACAAAGGGTAAGTGGTAAGCATTTCTGCACAGGCCTTGGGATTTATACTCTTTCCTTTCCTTCTTTTCTTGTCCTTTCTTTTCTTTTCTTTTCTTTTCTTTCCCTTTCTTTCTCTCTCTTTCTTTCTTTCTTTCTTTCTTTCTTTCTTTCTTTCTTTCTTCTTTCTTTCTTTTGCACAGAAATGACATGATGGGTAGTTTCCCAAAGCCACCCTAACAAGAGCCAGCCGAAGTGAATGAAAGTGACAGTCATTTTAAAATGAATATTCTAAGATTTTGAAAAATCTTCAATCCAGAAGTTAATGTGGTAGTTTTTTTTTTTTTTTACCTCAGAAATGCCACCAACACAGGGATAGTTTTTAAATGAACAATGCTAGTGTTAAAAAAGAGTCTCCTTCTATTCTTTCAGTAACAAGAAGAACATGAAAATGAATCGTTAAGTGACCTTGATGTCCTTTATGCACTTTTCTGATGAACCCCTGAAGAATCCCTGTGCCTTTTAAGGCACAGACCTCATAATTCACAGCCATCGTGTTCCTAGTGAGTCCTATAGAAAGAAGCTTTCAGTAGACTTGACGAGACCTATAGTGGCCACCCAGTGTGGTCCTAGAACGCAGCAAGATTAGTCAGCCCTTGGTTTCCCTTGCAAGGGACAAACTCACCAGCTCAGAATCCCAGAAGCTACTTGGGGAAAAGGATGACTTCACTGGCCATCAGTTCTGGGCCCACCTTAATTATAGGTGGTTTCCTCTGTTTCTTTTCTACAAAGCCTCTGTGTGGATTTCAAATGCCCAGGGCTCCAGGCATTTGCAATTTATGTTTATAGGCCTTGTGGGACTCTACTGTTGGAATGAGCTACATGCTAACAACTGCAAGGGATTTTAAGAAATGATGCTCACTAAAGCTCTTAGACTCTCATTGTATTAATTCTCAGGACACTTTTAAGAAATAGGGAGAATTTATTAGAATTTTCTTTTTTTCATATGAGAAAACTAATTCCAGAAGATTTGTTTAAAAAAATCAATAGGAACAACTTCTACAAACAAAAGCATCTCAAATAAACCATTCCTGTTGGTGTATAAGAAAATTCAGAAACTAGGAAATTACAAGAAAAGAATTCTTTTGATGTCTTCTAGGTACACACACACACACACACACACACACACACACACACACACACACACAGATTGCTATTGTATGATTTTGTTATAAAGTTATAATGACACACTGTGCACTTATAGCTGCCGTACATTTGAGAATCAAACATGCCTCAAAATGTCATTCTTTCAAAGACTGACTCCCCAAAGACGTTTCCTTTGCTTGATGGGGGGGCAGAGAGGATAGAGCTGGCATAGTGGTTGTGCATAGTTAGCTATCAAAACTACAAGACTGGGCTGGGCATAGTGGCGCATGCCCATAATTCCAGAGTTGCAGGGAAGCAGGAGGATTTGCAAGCTTGAGCCCAGCTTGGTCAGTTCAGTGAGCCCCTGCCTCAAAATAAAACAAAATACTGCACAACAGAACAGATCAGAACCAAACAAATCCCCCACCAGCCAAACAGCAACAACAAAATAACCCTCAACCAGTCAACCAAAAACATCAAAACCCAAAACCAGAAGAACTAGAGATGTGGTTTAGTGCAGAGAACTGGGGATGTGGTCCAGTGAGAAGTCTCTGGGCTCATTTCTTACCTCGAAAAGCAGGAAAAAAAAACACACAGAAAAACAAGCTTAGAGATTACATTCTAGTTTTCAGTGTAAGCTCTCCTGATGTATCACAAGCTTCTTTAACTGGCTTACCAAGTTAGTAAATACCTGAAACAAATTAACTACGTGACAAGTATGTTGCATAAGCCTGAGCTGGTGTTGATCTCTCTGTTCAATCCCAACAAATTATATCAGCACAGTCTTAGATCAGGAACGGATACGGATGCAGTATTTTGAGACGAGAGCGTGAAGAATTGTGGATGGGTGCTAGAAGGATGGGCTGGGTGCCCTTCAAAGCGTGTCTTCTTGAAGAGTGAGGGCTGCAGAGCTGTGCTCCGCCTTGTACCGCAGCGTCAGTCAGTGTGCAACACGGGGCTGTGCACCCTGGCTCTTCCTCCTTCCTCCTGGGCAGCTGAGCTTCTGCTGGGGACCTGGGTTTCACGTGACAGCATTCCTCCCTACCAGTTTCTCTGCCCCCTTCCTCTTCTAGATCAAGAGTCTGCCTTGTCTTTCCCCAACTTTCCAGGTCCCATTGTTTAGACTTTGAAGGGAAAACAAAACGTCAAGGGCCAACTTTCACAAGCAAAACTATTTTCTTGAGAGTCATGTGCAGGGAGTCAGTCTCTTTTCTGTGATCACTCCAAATATTTTTTGGTGCACTGAAAATCTGGTGCCTTCAAGTTTTATAAGGCAGATTGGGTAAGTACTTTTGGTTCACATTTTCTTGCTAGCACTGTGCTAAACCAAAGTATGTGCCTAGAATTTCTAATTTGGCTTTCTAATCTGAAATCCCTGCTCTGCCACTTACCAGCTTAGTAGCTTTTTGTCTGTAGCAAATAACCTCTCTTCCTTCATTGATTATAAGGGAAAACTAATATTAGGGTCCTTGTTGTATAGTTGTGAGGCTAAATGAGTTAGTGCTTATGAAAGGCTCACCATGGCAAAGGCTCTGTACCATAAACTATTGTTAAAAGATATGGAGAAGTCTCTAGAGTCATTAAATAATCCAGTTGAAGAACCCAAGTTGAAAAAGTCAAGGCTTGCAAGGAAATCTAGGGGATGTTGATGGGTTTGACCTGCCACTCAAATGACCTCACGAACCTGTATTCTACAGAAGAGGAAGTGCTCGGATGTCATCAGCAAATCCTAGACTTTTGGGTTTTTCCTCTTTTGGACTGGAATTGTTGACAGGTAGAATTTTGGTTTTTTTCTTCAGTTTTGTTTGTTTGTTTGAACCACTCCAAATTCCTGGCTTGCTTGGACCGCCGACCTCATGGCAGCTCTCTTAGCTGAAGGGATTACTTCTGTTCTCTGGACCTACCTTAACCCTTTGTGACTCACTGGAGGGCTGAAGTTATTTGCCGCAATCTCATTGCTCCAGGCGTAATCTCATCCTGCAGTAAACATATTACTGGCTGGCAATAGGTCAGAATGCAGAGTCTCAGACCCCTCTGCAGAAAAGCTGAGTAGAATTCTGCATCATTTTTCTTTTTTCAATGCTGGGAATCAAGCTCTGGACCATGTGCATGTGAGGCAAGTGCTCCACTATGTTAGGCAAGTGATTTAGCCTATCTCAAAATTTGCATCTTAGCAAAAACCCTAAGTGCTCAGTGCACATTAAAGTTTGAGAAACAGTGTTTTAGAGTCTAGGTCTTATCCAGTCGCCAGCAAGGTGAGTGGATTCAGGGAAGAAGTAACTTAGTGTGGATTTGTCGGAGTTTCACAGATGTTGATCTTTCTAGAGAGTTAAATTCTGTCCAAGGTTGAAGCATTGAAAAGCTCAGGAAGTTAATACCCATGACCCAGAGGCTGTGTGTATATGAGTGTCTCAAAGGGGGTCTTTTCATTTGCTCAAAATGCTCTAGAATCTTAAGGTTTCTGGTTGGATCCGGCTGCTTGGCTGAGGCAGTGAAATGGCTGGGAATGCCCTTGGCCTGGATAAAAAGAAGCTCTCAATCCATCACCAATGAAATTGGTGGATTAAAATCCCCAGGGTCCTCTCTTAGGTGAGATATTACGTGGTATCTACCCTCATATTTAGGGTTTCCAACTATATGAAGGTCCAGTTGCCTAACTTGCTCAGCCAACTGATTTACAGTTGTCCTAAGTAGTAGAGGGTTTTTTTTTTTTTTTTTTTTTTCTGGTACTACATAGGGATTGAACTTTCTTTTCTCCAACAGTCACAGTTGCATATAGGTGTAAGGGGAGGACAAGAGGGGACCAGAACCAGTTTGGAGTTGTATGAAATCCCATTATTCTTGTGTTTCAGAATGTGCTGATACAGGTGGCTGTCATTAAGAACCTGCCTCACAAGTTATTAACTTCTGTACGGCCTAGTTGTTTGTGTATCATATACACACACAGGAAGACAGTTTGAAATATTTTTCAGAGATCAAGTTAACAAGATAAACGATCTCTGTTTTAGATGACTCCAACCTCTGTGGCTGCGCAGTAAAGATCAAAGTACCATTGTACCTGATAAGGAGGCATTTCTTATTATCCTAAGAACGCTGAGTATGCAAAGGAGCCAGAAACACTGGATAACACACACACTATTATCCCACGAAATTTGTTCTCTCTATATATACCTTCTCATTTCCCTCACCTCATAAAACATGGGCCCTGGAAATAGCCCGGCTCTCCAAAGTGGCCATTCTTTTGATAATAAATGTGATAGCAGGGAGAGTACATGAGTGACCTGTGACTCATGGTGATGAGTGGGAACAAAGGCTTGGTGTGTTTGAGAATGAAAGTGTATTTGTTACTAATTGGCTGTTGTAAGAAACTAGCACAAACTTTGGAGGAGCAACACAAATTTATAACCTTTAATAGTTCTGGAGGTCAGGAGTCTAGAATGAGTCTGAGTGGGTTAAAAACTAGGGGTTGGTTGAGCTATGTTTCTCTCTGTTAATTCCAGAGAGAGAACCCTTTCCTTGCTTTCCCAGCTTCTCGAGGCCTCTGATATTCCTGAGCATAAGGTCCTCTTCCGTTTTTAAGACTAGCAATGACTGTCTAAGCCTTTCTTATGTCATATTACTTTGACACTGCATTTTGTGCTTCCCCTTCCACATTTAAAGGCACTTCCCATTACACTGGACCCACGTGGATATTCTTCAACTTAAGATTAGCTGATTACTAACCATAATTCCCTGTGCAACCTTAAATTCTCTTCACAGCATAGTATGATAGACACAGGTCCTGGGAATTACTACCCAGACACCTTTGGGGGCCACTACCCTTCTTTCCACAAAAACTTGAAGAACATCATTGGCTCAGACACAGTGGACTTCCTTGGATGAGAAGATGATACGTGCTGGCCTTTGCTGCGCACACTCCCAACTAGTTGCAAAGTGCAGCGTTTACTCAAATAGTTCTGTACTTGTATGGCCTTGGACTTGGATGCTTGAATCTCCTCATTAGTAAATTATTTTCCACCTCATGGAATTTTCTACAGGGCTGTATCACCAATAAATAGGAAAATATCATTACTTCAGAGCTGATCACAAAGCAAATCCTCAGAAAGTACTAGTTGTTGGTAAGATAGCTAACCTAACATATATTGTAAAGATATAGAAGATAACAACTATTATTTTCTAAGAGTAAAAAGGGAAGGTGTGAATGAGAAGTTATTTTTATTTTTACCCACTTTAGAAAAGTGCTTGTATTGTGCTTGCTAATCTTTGCAAAATTTTGCTTTCAGTGTGACATTTTTTACATGTTCATGCATGTTTTGATCACCGCCCTCTCCTCATTTTCCTCCTTCGTACCCCTCTTCCTCATCACCCTTGCTCTTGTCCACTACTAGTCTCCCTTTTTTGTGTCACCTCTTCTTTTAAGACTACAAATGTTAGGGGAAATGGGAACTTGTCTCTCTGAGTCTGGCGCATGAGGTCTCCTGTTCCATTCATTCTCCTGCCAATGACCTGATTTCATTCTTATTTATGGTTGAATAATGCACCGTTGTAAATGTATATATCCCGTTTTCTTCATCCATTCATCTGTGGATGGACTATTAGGCAGTTTATATCTTGGCTAATGCCACCTGCTGTCATAAATATCAGTATGCAGGTGTCACTGCAGTATGTCAACTTTAATTCCTTTGGTTATATATCAAGCGGGGAAACAGTTGGATCATATTGACATTCACCTTTTTTTTTTTTCTCCAGGAACTTACATACTGAATTTCCTAGAGGCTAGCCTAGTTTATATTTCTACTGGAGTATAGAAGAATATCTTTCTGCCCACATCCTTCCCGGAATTTATTGTTTTTGTATTCTTGAGGATAGTCATTCTGACTAGGGTAAGATGAAATCTCAGTGTCGTTTTGATTTACATTTCCCTAAAGCCTAAAGATGTTGATCACATTTTTTCCACACACGTCCTGGTAATTTGTACTTCTTTCGCAAAGTATATGTTCGATTCATTTGTGCATTTCTTGGTTGTGTTGCTTTTGTGGTACTGAGGGTTTTTGTTGTTTCGTTTTTTGGTTTTCTTTATTCTGGAAATCAATCTCTGGTTGGAAGAGGAGACAGAAAAGATTTCCTCCCGTCCTGTCCCTTCACTCTGCTGCTGGTTTGTTTTGCTGCCAAGAAACTCATTAATTTAATACAGTTCTGTTTGTTGATTCTCGGTATTGTTTCCTGTGGTACTGGAGTAGAGTAGGCAAGTGTCCCCCTGTGCCTGTGACATCAGGTGCTAACCTTAGGCTTTCTTCTTGCCATTCAAAGTAGCAGCTGTAGACCTAGTTCTTTGACTCATTTTTTTTTTTTTTTTTTTTTTTTTTGTGGAGAGTAAAAAACGGAGATCTGGTTTTTCAAACCTAAAAACATTGCAATAATGAGAATGCTACAAAACCCTTCATGTCCAACCCTGATGACTAATCTGTTAGCACCCTACTCCACTGACCTTCACTTTGTCATTATATCTCTATTTATTTATTCTGTTTATTTATCTGTGTGCATGCATGTGTACACACACAGACGCAGACACACACACACACGAAAATATTTGCCCTTTTTTCCTGAATAGAGAATGAGCTGCATATATATCATGGCTTTTGCTCCTAAGTCATTCACGTGTCTTCCCTAGGAAGAAGGGCACTCTTTCATACAGTCGCAGTGGGGATCAGCAAATGCCACTGTGAAGGGTCACAGAGTAATGTTTTAGGCACTGGGGCCACAGGTGCTCTCTATCACATATTCGTTTTTTGTTCTCTGTAAACTCTTTAAAAATGTAAAGATTCAGGCTCACAGGGATGGTGTCTATTGCCAGCCGCTTCATTCTATATAACACTGGTGCACTCATCTTACCTCTTTATCTAATCGTTTGTCCACGTTTCAATTTAGTGCATCTTTTATGGCAACTTCCCTTCCTGTTCCCTTCAGAATGCAGTTTAGGACCAGGTGTGGTTCTCAGTTGTCACAAGACCTTTTGTATCTTTTCATATGGACCCAATCCCAAGCCACCATTGTCTCACGGTATTGACAAGTTTGGAGAATGCCATTGTTTTGCTTTTGAAATCCCCAACTTGGGATTGTCTGATAATAAGATTGTGTTCTGATCTGCATCCTACGGAAAGGGTTTTGAATCTTCTGTGTTGTCACATCTGGAGACACATCATACCCATAGGTGCTTTAATGATACCAGTTTTTTTTTTTTTAATCTGTCCAGGTGTCGTTTGAGATTTTTCCTCTGGTATAATTACTGTGTTCTCCCACGGCCATAAATCACTGAGATTGTCATCCTAAAATTGAGGTCTGAAGAAGATACCAAGTTCCCGAATTGTGTGGCGTGGTCCCACCCCAGGAAGAGCAGGCGGGACGACTGTGTGTCTCTGAACTTTTGCCAAGCATTTGGAAGTGGCGTAAAACCACAATCTGCAGCTCTATCTGCTTATTTGAATATTTAAAATTAGTTGTTACATAGGACTCTGCATAGCAACTTTCATGTTGCCTGGTTTCTGTTAAATCACTTGGTCTTAATTTTTTTGATAGAACATTTCATTTCAATAATTATGAGTTCCCATTGTTCACATCTGCTCCAGGTATCTGAGGAAAAGAGAGGGCAGTGATACTCTCTTCTCTTTGTATTCTAGCAGCCTCAGCCGATAGTGCCAGAATCACTTCAGGCCACCTGCCTGCTTGTTTCCAAGAGATGAGGTGCTGACATGGAAGGTCAAAGCTTACCATTCCATGGCCATGTTGCCCAAGTGGGTAGGAAACTGCATTTCAAGAATTTGAGAAGTATCAGCCAAGCTTGATTTCATTTCTTGGCGATTATGCTGCAGGCCGTCAAGTTTTCTGATGTTATGCAGACTGAGAAGGGCTTGTTCTGGAAGTCCCAGTTACTCTTCAAATTGATCTTCTTTTGGCCTCTTGGTTAGTCACTATGTGGATAAAGTAGTTGGATGAAACACTCAGGATATGTTCCATAGATCTCCCCAGAGAAAGAGGTAGAACTCATGCTTAAGCATTCAACTTGTTGCCCAGCAACAGCAGTGGCCAGAAACATTGTGTTGGTTATCTACTGCCATTCAATAATTTATTGCAATACTTGGCGGCTTAAGCCAACAATTATTATCTTATAGGTGGATCAGGAACGTGGAAAGTTTGAGCTGGTTCTGGCCTGGAAGACTTGTGAGGCTGCAGTCAGGTGTGGACTGAGAGCTTCTGTAATCCGGAGGCCTGATGGAGACTGGAGATCAGTCAAGGTGTTCTATTCATAAGGTTGTTGGCAAGAGGCTGGTATTGTTCTCCATAGGTTACTGCCACGTCCGCAAAACTGACCCAAGACGCAGTGAGGGAGGCAGAGGCCGCAAAGTCTTTGACATCTAACCTTGGTCTTTTGATCCCACAGACTAACTCTGCTACAGTGCAGAGAAAACCGTATAAAGCGTAAAAACCAGCAGGTGTGTGTTGTGACAGCCACCTTAGAAGACTGCCGTAGACTATAGAGAGGAAGCTACATGCTGGAGGTGATGGATAGCACATTGTCCCCCATAAGGAAGCCCAAATAGTATCCATTTGGTAAAAATACATATTTTAATAATGAGTAAAATGCAAATTATTTTATTAATAAATTACATTAATAATTTTAACCAAAATATTCTGGAAAATAGGAAATGCTAGTCTAGAGATTAAGAAAAACTTGTTTTTACTATCACAGATATGCATGTGCGTACATGTATGTGCTCATTGACAATTGTTCGTTTATCATCTTTCTATTATCTATCTATCTAGTCTCTGAAGAACCTTGATTAGGTAATGGTAGAATTTGTGCTGAATTCCAAATAGTAACAAACATGGGGTAGAGAAAGAGTGTAGGAGACCACTGCTTTTGGGACTGTATTCCCAATTGCTAAATATGGTTTTTTTTTTCCGTTCAATACTATTGAGGGCTCTAACAACTCAAAGCTGTGCCTCGGTCCCTGTCTCCAGTGGACACTCAGGAAGACAACAGATGTTTCCAGAAAAGCCTGTTCATCGACAGAATATCAGAGCATGAAGTGCCCTTTGCACCCTGCTGAAGTTCATATGTCTTAGCTGGCATATTTGCTTCTAATAGCGCTGTGTTACCAGTGAAGGTCTTAATTTTCAGGCGATAACCCTGTATTTTGACCCCACACTCAAGCTACTCTGCACCCTTTGAAGTATTTCTCTGAAATGTCTTCCCTCCCCCCCCCCATTTAGTGTTTTCTTGGTCCTTTAAAGATTCCTGCAAATATCATCCATTTCAGGCAACTTCCCAGGTAAAATGACCTATGCCTTCTCCTGGTTTACTATAACATTTTCAAGTGTCCTTACATGACCCTGCTGGTGACAGTTGTGAGGACAGTCATACTACCAATTACAACACAGTAGTTACAAATAGTTCAGAAGTTCCCATTTCCAGATGCAGGGCTACATGCACTATATGTTATTTATTTCAACATATTATGAATTGGGTGTTATAATTCTCATTTTGGGAATAAACAAGGATATAAAAGTTTAAGCAATTCGTCTAGGACAGTGAGAACATAAATACTTTGGTCGAAGCCTGTACTTACTTGACAAAAGATTAAATCTATTGTTTTTATATTATATATGCTTATGATAATAATTCTTAGACAAACTCTGGCTATAGGGAAATGACTAGGTGTTAAGTTTACAGATAGATGAATTTTAGTAAAACTGTAACCACATCTCAATCAAGACATCCTGTTTTTTAATTACCCCAGAAACTTTTTTAGTGCTGATTTTCTCCAATTTTCTCCCCCACAATCCAAGGCAAACATTGCTATACTTTCTGTCACATAGATTGTTTTGTCTGTTTCTAGATATGTTCAAAATGAACTTATATGATTACTCTTTTACTTCTGACTTATTTCACTGAAAATCATTCTTCTTGAGAGTCAGTTATATTGGGTGTTTATTAGTAGCTTGTTTCTCTCCTATTGTAGCGTGATGTTCTATGTGTAAATAAGTACAAATATAATTTCTCATTTTTCTATTGAGGGACACTCAAATTGCTTCCAACTTTTGACTATTAGGAATAATCCTGGTATAGCTATCCTTATACGTAACTTTTGTGTACATAACGTTTATCACTCATGGATAAACAGAATTTCTAGGTCGTAGTACAGAGACATGTTAAACTTTTTTTAAGACTTGAAAAAGAGCTGTCCAAAGACATTGGACCATTTTATCCTCCACCAGCAATGGTGAGAGTTCTAGTTTCATATCCTTGTTGACATTTACAGTTGTCTCTTCTGGATTTTAGCTCTTCTTGTGGGTGTGAAAAGATACTGTGGCAAAAGCCCTCTCAGTACCTGCCTGAGAGCAACATGGCCCTTGGTCACGTTAATCCATGAAACAGTTGCTTGAACATATGAATCCCTTTGCTGCTAGAGTATAAGTCCCTAGTAGCTAAAGTATCATTTTATGGTCCTCCAAATTCTTGCCTGTTACCTGAAACAAAATAAATTGGGCCTGGTGGCATAGGGCTATACTCCCAGCATTTCGGGAGGCAGAGGCAGAAGGATCCCAAGTTCAATCCCAGACTGGCAACTAAGAGACTTAGTGAGATACCCTGTCTCAAAGAAAATGAAAAATAAAAATGGGCTGGAATATAACTCAGTGAGAAGGTTCTGGCCTCAATCCCTGACACCACACACACACACACACACACACACACACACACACACACATGTTCTATATATGTCCAGTGAATTTACTCTTAGTATACCTTCTCTGTATCTTTGGATTGATTTTCTCAATTGGAATCATCAGGAATATGAAAATACAGTGAGAGAAACTGTCAGGTTCCTGTGAGATCCTGTCACATACCCAGGGCACACTGGCAAAAACCAGGGTGGCCTAGGTTACAGGAGGTGTGGAAACCTAAGACTTTAGGTCATACCCCTCTTACTTGGCCTATTACCTCTCTTGATAGGCGTCATAATCACACACAGGAGATTTGGTTTCAGTCCCTACGTTTGGATTCAGCTGATCTAGACGTAGGCACAGTCATTAATTTTTCAGACATTCCCTGGAATCCTTGATTATGCAATGAAGACCATGGACTATGGCTTTCAATAGCATGAAACAATGAAAGACCAACACAGCCAATGGTCCAGCCATTTGTTCGGTGCAGATAACAACTTGACTGTATCTCCCAGGGGTGAGATTATTGCATTTAATCATCTCTGTGGATAAGTCTAGTCGAATAATCTGCAGTTGACTATTCTTTCAGTTCTTTTCCAAGTCAATAGAGGCTTTGATCACCAATCATCTGTCAGGCTAAAGATTCCAAAGAACATGATACCCTTGTGCTAATACCAAAGACATTTGTTCCAGTCTCTTAGTAAGTGCACGTCTTGGATCCCTGGAAGATATGTACTGTGAATGTAAGTCCCTAGCACTGCCCAAATAATTTGAGCCTGGGACAATTGATAATTGATGGTGAATCAAATATAACTGAAAGAATTTAACTCGAGCTTATGCAAAACTAAGACAAGATGGAGTCCTTATTGCGACATTAATAGATAAAGTCAGTGTATTTTGAATTACTCTGAATCTATGTTGCAGATAGTGTTAATCTTCTGGGGGAGAAATTATTTGTGTGTGTGTGTGTGTGTGTGTGTGTGTGTGTGTGTGTGATGAGAGGAACAGAAGTAAAACAACTCTTCCCCTGTTCCTAGTCAGCCATCTTTTCCTTACTTCTGTCTTTGCTACCAGCACAGAGGAAGAAGGGGAGGGCCATGGCAGGGAAGCAGGGAAATATGGAAGGAAAAGGACAGCAGGGGAGAGAGTGGTGAGAAGGACGAAGAGTGGAGCAGAAGAGAGGGGACCTCAGATGGCAGTGCAGTTGAAACAGAACCTTTGAACTAGGAGCCACTTACCCATTCATCAGTTCAACATTCTTATTGGACATGTGGGGAAGCCAAATGCAGGCACGAGGAGAGGAGGCTTCATTCTAAGAAGTAAACTCTCTTTGGGCTTCCCTATCACCGCCCCCCCCCCCCCCCCCCCCAAAAAATCGGGCTTCCAACTTTCCCAAGGCAGAGTTATAGGAAGGGGAGAATTATAACACTTCTGATAATAAATGAGAGCCCAAAGAAACCCATCGTGTCTTCAGAGGCAACATTGCAAGGCCCCTAACAGCGTCGTTAGTGTGTTTGGATTACACTTAGCAACCTGGATGTTGGGTACGCTTCAACCATTTGTTACAGGTCACCAGAGGTTAACGAGCCAACGGTGAATATAAACATAACTGTCTCACTAGGCTAAGTTTCCAGTTGGAAGAGCAGAGAGAAGAAGCCTCATCAACGGTAATCTTAACTTTCTTCCCGTAGCGAGCCAGGACGTGTTGGTAAATACGCTGATACTCACTGTTGTGTTTGAAGGGCCTTATGGTTGCACCTGAGAGTCTGGCCCCAAGGATAATGGAGGTGTGGTTCAGCTCATCACTTAAAATGAGGCATCCCTGGGCAGAAGGCAAGCACACAGGATACATGGCAGTAAATCAAATGAGAAAAGACAACTGTGAGGACAGGAATACCCTCTAAAGACAACACAGGTTTTTTCACACCGTCTTTCATTTTAAAAAGCCAAGAATTTCAGCTGGAAATTCTGTGGTTACAATCCTGTATAGCAGGTAGCTTCTAGCGATGGGGGTTGTTTTCAGAGACTTCATCTTCGCCAGATCATTTACAAATAGTGTTCAAGAGAGAAGCTCATCCAGGATGTCGGTTGAGCACTCAGTAGACTCTCACAGATTGATCTTTAACAGGAAATCATATATTAAGGGTTTGCCGGGGAGAGGGGCTTCATCTGTGTTAGATCTGTGGGGATGGCTTTGGTTATGCCCGCTAGGAAACAATGTCTTTGTTACCAGAGCATTTCAGGCTCTAGATTCTTAGACTGCATTAATATCCCATGGGGATATCTCTGCTTAAAAACTGTGAATTTGGAAGAGGATGGATGGTAATTCAGCCTGAGGTTTAGTGGAAAAAGTCTAGTGTCCTACTTAGAAACTACCATTTCTAAGGTTTTCTTCTCTAATTTAAAAAGTCACAAATTGTGGAAGCATTCAAGTATACAAAAAATGCAGAGACAAACCATGGTAGACCTTTGGTTTATCCTGGGGGCTTCTAACCTGTAGCGTTCTCCTTTAGATCTCTGGAATCACAAAAAGGTCGTGCTTTAAGTTTCTGAGCAAAATTCTTGTATCTCCCCATGAGAGGCTTGTGTACCTTGACAGCCGTTTAATCGAAACACTTGAAAGTTATTATATAAACCTCACGACCTTTCTGTTTTTTAAGCCATGGCTTCTCAGAACAAAGGCATGCTACAAAAGTGCAGGCCAATTATCACATCTAACACATGCTACGTTTATATAGTGCTTTCATCTAGCATACAATTCAAATTCCAATTCTCCAACTATCCTAATACTGTCTTCATGTGCTTTTACAAGTTCTTGTTTTTTTTTCCTTTGTTCTCAGTGCAGAATCCAACGTGGAGCACACACCCCGTTTAGCAACTACTGCATTGCAAAAAAAAAAAAAAAAAAGTCTGATCACTGTACTTGTTGACTTAAACTAACCAGCTTCCCACTTTTTTTTCTTTTCCAGGAACATTTTTAAACACTCTAGCATAATTGACACTGTGAGGCTTTTTGCAGGTTGGCACGTGCCCTTAGCTCTGGTCCCTCCCTTGACCACCATCCTGTGTCCTCTCTCCTCCAAGCTCTCTACTTTGCACGTTCTGTCTCTTCATATTTGTCTTCAGAAAATGACTGATCTGCCTGTGAAAATTCTATTCTCACACTACCTGCCTTGCATAGACACAGCAGACTTTCTCGAGAAGCGTTTGGGGCAACTCCTTTGGCCTTTCTCATGTGTGTGCATGCCTCATTTGTGATAGTCACTTAATTTTATGTAGTGCCCTGTTTTTCCACACTAGTTTGCAAACTATATATACTTACAAGACACAGGTGTTGTTTGTTGTTGTATGCCCTAATCTGACTTTATACCTGGACATAGAATATTTTCGATAAATGGTTGACTGAATGAGTACATGAATGAATAGCATAGGAAAATTGTTTTGTCCAAACACACTTTTAATAAGTAGCGGCTACATTGCAAATGGGGAATTAAGAGCCTAAAACTCTGACTGACTTTGCTAACTTGTCACTGACTATGAAACCGGATCCTTAAGTCTACAATCCTATAGTTGAAAACATCATGATTAATATCTAATTAAACTGGCACACTGATTAAAATGCTGGATGTCTAATCAGCTTCTCGAAATAAAAAAGACTTTCTCAGCAATGCTTCTAACAAAACATTTTCTCAGAGTTACTATTTTTATAAACAGTATTCTTAGACAGCAGGAAATAATTATATTGCCAATGTCTCACCTTTCCGACTAGTGCAGGGATATTTGTTGAGTTAGTTGCAAATCCCATTCCAAATACCATTGCTGCTTCTACGTTCAGGAACTTCGCCATGAGCTCCTCCAACTCTCTATGCTTATCCAGGGTACCTGCATATTAGATGTTATGAGTAATGATTCTTATCTTTTTAAATTATAACCTCCTCAGAAGTTCCGCCCTGATAAGTACAAATGGACCCATCATTTCCATAGTAATATAAGAATACATATAATTAATTGGACATTTGGAACGTGCTAGATATTGTGCCAAGCTTGCTACTTTAATTATCTCACTTTTTCTTAAGAGCTGATACTTAGATGGTCTCATTTAATGTTAGATGTTTAGTAATTGAGGTATAATTAAGAAAAGTAAAGCTTAAAGATGTCATAGATGAAAATCAATACAGATAAATCTAGTTTCGCTCTAAAATCCATGTGTTGCAGCTCTCTCAAGATTCTTTTATGTGCTTACTATATGACTCCTTCTTAAACATAATCCTCTCTTGTTAACAGCTGTTGTGGTTTGGATTTGGAAGGTCCCCAAAAAGCCTCATAATTTGAATGTTGTGGAGTACCTATGGATTCCATGTGCAGTTAAGAGGTGGGGCTTGGTCGGGAGGTGTGTGGTAGACTGTAGATTATAGGAATGTGATGGTTTAGGGGCCTACTGTAGATTACAGCTGTGTGGCACATTACTGGTAGTGTGACCCGGAAGGGGTACAGCTACTGAAGCTAGACCTGGAGGAATCACTGGGACATGTCCTGGAAGGGCATAAGCTTTTTCCGCCGTTCCGTGGCTTCTGTCTGCCATGAGGTGAACTGTATTACTCCAGATACATCTCTGCCAGATGCTTCCATCGTTTCCAGCTGCCCATGAAATAAATCTTTCCTCCCTTAAGTCAGATTTCAAATATTTCTGTTACAGCAATGAAAGTAACTATGACAACTGCAATGTTGATGCTTCCCAAGCTCTCTATTGGCTGTCTCTCCAACCTTTGAATTAACTGTCTGAACACTGGCTCCTAGTTACATGTAATTAGTGTTAACTAAAGAACTGGTTTTTATTATTTTTTAAATTTATCTATCTGAAGGTGACAGAAAGCAATGAGTGAATTAATCACACTGCTAATTTACTTGTAAAGGTTGTTTAGCACATCAGAAATGTGAATTTTTAAATTTCAGTTAATTTTCATTAACTTAAAATTTCAAGCAAATGCACTGTAAAATATTTTCCATTAAACACAACTATTACTTAAAAATAAAAAACCTTTTCTTTTTGAGACAGGGTCTCACTTTGTAGTCCATGCTGGCCCTGAAATCACCATGGGGCCCAGGTCGGCTGCCAACAATTCTCCTACCTCAGGCTCCCAAGTAACGGGATTACAGGTGTGTGCCCCCATGCCCAGCTATGTTGTGCTGGGGAATTGAATTGAGGTACTTAGTGCTTGATAAGCAAGTGCTTTAACTGCTGAGCTATTCTTCCAGTCTACAGCTATTATTTTGGTAGGGTTATATTTTACATTAACTCTTGAAAATTTAGTGCATGAATTAAGTTGTGTTATAAATATAAAAATGCACCATTTGAAAGTTTATCATGACAGCTTTAAGAAGATAAAATAACTTATTAGAATATTTTACATTGATTACAAATTTCAATGTAATATTTTGGATATTGTGGGTTAAACAAAATGAGCTACCATATCAATTTTACCTGGTTTTTAATCTGGCATTTAGCAAATTTAAAAATTACAAATCTTCATTGTATTTTTACTGGATGATACTTTTGCTAAAATACATTTGGCAGAAGTGAACAAATATATAAGTGGAGGAATGTTATTATTTTTATCCATAGGCTGTAGATATTTAAGTATGAGGTACCATTAGTGTATTTGTGACTATTATAAAATATTTCCTTCAACCCAAAGATCAACCCATTTCACTGTACAGAATTGGATGTTAGAATTCTGTTTAAATTGGAAATTTAGTCTTTGCTGTGCTAAAAGGGTGAGAAGTTAAACTTTAGAAGGTATTAAACAGTCACCTCAAAGGTTTATCTTGCACTGGGTATTGAAGAGGACATTTGGAGTCTGAGTTTTGATGTTTGTGAGAGGTCCTACTGCTATGCTATAGATAGCTGGTAGCCTTTATTTTTTTTTTTTCAAACTCAAACCCAAACCCAACCCCAAACTTCCAAAGTTATTAAAAGCAAGTTCATTAAGAGTGAATCTTACCCAAGATTGGGGATAAAGTTAAATTTTTAAAATTATAATTTAAACTTTGTATTATTAAAAATATAGAGCAGAAAAAGAAGCTTATTTTTAAAAAGAAAAATATGGACACAGAATCTCTTGTCAAGGTTTTTCTAAAAGAGAGTGCACCCCAAAGAGAATGGTCCCTTGAGGAAACATGAAAAAGCCACTGGCCTGGGCATGAGGAGACTGTTTTCTTGTCCCAACTCTGCCACTCACAGCTCAGTGGCCTCTGGTACCTCCCCTTGCGGTTTTGGAGGGACTGGGAGAGACTGTTTTAGGCTCCCTAACATCACACACATTATTTTCTCTAACAGAATGGTCTGTCTGCCTAGTGGCAGCTCGCACTTCTTGAAATTCACCTCGCATGACATCTTTTCTCCAGGGCCTTTTTTGAATTCCAAAATTGGCCATTATCTCTCCTGAGATGATACGACCTTCATCACATGCTGATTACAGCACTTATGAGTGGAATTAAAGAGGCTTCTGGGGATAATCTTCCCTATTCAAGAAGAGATTCTCAGGATGTAGATACTGTGTGTGAGATCTCATAACTTCTATAGATAATATTAATTATATCAGAAATGTTCATAGTCTCATAGATATCATGACAGTGTAATACGTGTTCTGTTTAGTGTTCACAGTGCTGAGTAGATTGTAGGTGCTCACAGAGTTGTATGGGGTCTTCAAATAGAGACTATAGACAGAGATGAGCCTAGGGTAGGAGGTGGAACCAGAAAAAAGCCATGTACTGCCAAGGCAACAAGATGACCATGCAGTGAGCATCAGTGTGAAAATAACCATGCCTGAAGAAGTCCTCTAGCAAAGGCAGAAGGCACTCAATTTTCCCAATTTGATAGCTTTCCTTATGAGCCTTGATTGCTCAGAAGGTCAAATGATTACTAAGTCCTGCCCTAGTTACTTAGACATGCATGACCAAATGTCCAAGACTAGCCTTCACCTTTGTTGTTTCAGAATCTCCCAATTCATGAGTTTATCCATGAGAGCTGTATCAAGGAAAATCCTTAAGATAATATGGGGTGTGTTGCCAAGAAATCAAATGGCCACCTGAGTGTGAGAAGCAGATGTGTCTAAGACCGTTTGGAAAGATAAGCCATAATGAGATCTCTACCATCAACTCTAGCTGAAAGTGAGGGAGGAGAGAGAATGCAGGTATACATCTGATCAGCTTTTTAAGGAATTTCCAGTGGGCAGGTGCTTAATAAAGCAGCTTTTAAGGAGACCCATTTGTATAACCAGGTGTCTCACAGATGAATTATGAGTCACTAGTGGTTTTGTACGTAGGAGCTCTCCATCCTATGTACAAAACACTAGTTCCCAAATCCTCATTTCATGAACTATCTCTGCATAGTGCACATAGTTCCAGTTTTATAAACAAATCTGTGGCTACTCGAATGGCTGCACAGTTTCTACTTTTTAAAGTCATGCCTTTGTAAGTGAGTGTGATGTGGTCTGAGATGAGGTAGTATTCTTTAAGAGATAATAAAATATTTGACTCTTTTTAAATTAATTAAATGCTGCTTTTCTCTTATTAGTCTTTGTGCTCAACAAAAATGCACGAAGCACTTGAGGGAAACAAAAAGTCACATGAACTCGACTAAGTTCCATTTCCATAAGCCTTCGGGCTGTACCTTGATTGTGTAGTGGTGTGAAGTTTCAGTTGCTGGCTCAGATCCTTAGGTGGTTCTGGAATCATATTTAAACTTTTGTCTTTGACATATGAGTATTGATGTTTTTAGTGCCAAGAAAGTAGAGTTACAGTCCTTTCTGTATTTATAAATAAATCCATTATAGTTTTTATTTCTGTTACCCAGAGACATTTTAGTCTCTGAAGGTCAGAAAAAGTCACATTTGGCTAATGGCAATAGAGGTCTAGAGGTCCATGGTGTGCACATACTGACTCTTTTTCAAACCCTGATGGTTTATTCATTAAACAAGTCGCTTAAAACCTGCTTTATGAATAAAAGATTAAATGCAACTTGGATGCATGTCCTTGCCAGCTCTCTAAGCAGTATTTCCATGTGCCAAATGCTGGGTTCACTGCCATAACTAAAATCATTAAAAATTAGATTCAGGATTAAGCACCAACATTGCATTTATGGATTATATACTTATAAATTTTCATTGACATTGACAGGCTCATACTCTTTACTTGGAATTTGGAAACTGCTGGCCTTCATATTAACATTGAGTAATATCAGAGCATGGGTGTTAACAAGTTTGTTTCAAAGTAATCAATTTCTTCTTTATGACATGTATGAAAATATTTTCCATATTATGACCATTGTCACTTTTGGCTCAGGATGTCCTGTTTGTGGACTGTTCTCAGCTTTGGCCTCAGAGCAGGCTGTCATCTGGTCTTGGGCCTTGCCGGCAATCTCATCTGTCTGTTTCAATTGTACCATGGCCATCGGCCCACACCTTGCCACTTGCTGGACGTGGGGATTCTGACATTCAAGCCAGGGTGCAATCCTTCTGCCAAAAAGATTGTGTTTTTCAACATTGCTCCATGCTTCTTGGGTACCCTGCTATCCTCTTTGTTCCATCTGTGTGAAGATCAGAGTGCTATCTTGTTTTGGCAAACTTTCAGTGGAAGGCTGAAAGAAGCCATATGTGGTATCTGGAATGCATGTAGGTCATACCGTCATGCTAAACTCAGGTCGCTCCTACAGAGAGCCTTCATCTCGACGTAGCATGGTAAAATAGAACAACTCCTATCTGCTCATCTACTCCAGGCTTCCTGTTAAACTGTACATCATCTCTTGACAGGTTAAAACACTGATAGAGAATCAGAGTCTGATAGAAACAAAGACCTCTTAGGAGACCTGGGTGTATGACTGTGACGAGCCTTCATGGTAAATGACACCAATGGAAAAGTAACTTTTAAGTAGACAAAACAATATTTATCATCATCTCATATTCTCATTCTTGTTAGAAATATTTTATTTATTCATTTATTTTATGTATTGAAGTCATAGATGTGATGTTCTGATGTACATATAAATGACGAAAGCGTCTAGGTAATGAATTTATCCATCTTATTGCGTAGCTATTTTATGAGGAGGGCAAGAGTCCCTCACGTCAACTCTTTTAGCAAAATTCTTGAGTACAGAACAGTATTAAATATAGCCTTCAGATCAAACATGAGCGCGCTAGGTTTGCCCATCCGATATATCTGCTATTTTGTATTCTTTGATTTCCATCCCATTCCGTCCAACTCAAAATTAGTTATATTTTCCATTTCTGTGTGTCTGACTTATTTTCAAGATTCTACATGTGAGATCGTACAGTGTTTTCCTATCTGTATCTGTCTTATTTCATTTAGCATAATGTCTCTCACATTATTTGATGTTATTCAAACCTTTAGAAAAATTGTAAGCATAGTAGCGAGAGTTCCCAGACACTCTACCTGTATTTTCCAACTGTTAATGTTTGACTGAACTTTCTTTAAACCTTCCCCTTTCTGAACCTCTCCCTAAATACATATGTGCATGTGTGTTTTTATTTTGAACCATGTAAGGAGCTGTAAACGTAATGCCCCAGTGAGACCTAAATATTTCAGTGTATGCTTCCTAAAAACAAGAAAATCTTTTCTGTAACTGGTATAATATTGATTATTTAATTTTACAGAATTAATTTAAATTTGGCTATTTATTTATTTATTTTTGTGGTGCTGAAGAATGTCGGGCACAGGGCCTTCACATTGAGGCACATCTCCTGCTCAGTTTTTGTCTTTAATTTTATTTTGGGACCAGGTCTCACTAAGTCGCTAAATTGCCCAACCTGGGCTTGAATTTTTAATCCTACTCCTTTGGCTTCCAAGAGTGCTGGGATTATGATTCTCTCGCTTTTAAAGTCCTAATTCAAAATGAAAAAAGCAGAAGGAAGTAGAATTAAGCAACTTGCGCCTACTAGTGCACCATGATTAATTAATTTAATCTTTACACATACACACACTCTATGAAGTCTGCCGTTATACCCTTGCAGTGGCTGGCACAAGGTTGCCGTTACTCAGAGGAAGTAGATCAAATAAGTGTACACCATCTGTTCAACAATGTGCCAGCCAATCATACTGAAACACTGCAAGCCCTATCCCAATTTGCTATCGTACAAGTTTTTGAGATTGGCATAGTGGTAACTTCAGTTTGCAAATGAGGAACTAAAAGCTTGTGAGTTTACTGGACGCTTGAGGCTCTTTGAGGTGCCAGGCTTCACAAAAAGCTGACTCAGCCTTCATAATTCTGGAGTCATCCTATTCCATGGTGGGTTTCAAAGGAGGAAATTTTAGCAGCTGCCAGCCTAAGGAATGCCAAGCATCTGTATGTTTTTAAGTATATTAAGATTTGTTGTTATGAATGTCACAGAAAAAAATTACTGATATATAAGGCTATTCATTGTTCTACTTAAATAGATTTTTCCCCTGCATTCATAAAATGTTTAATAGATAACAAGATGCTATTTAAACTTTTGCTTTTGAGGAAGATCATGATATTCTGTCCAAAGTGGAAACTGCTTCCTTTATGACTGTAGATAATCTCTACAAGCTGAAGTGATTTCATTTCCCATACTCAGAGAAATCAGGGTGTTCGAAGCTGAGAGGGTAGGAGAGTTTGATCAAGACTGAGCTGATGGGTCCATACACAACTCATGGTGGCATTTACCTAGGACAGGCGCAAGTTACATGAAGGTGACTTGCATGCTGAACCCCGGGGTCTCATTTCTCTCTAGGGACTTAGAATTCAACATGAGGCAGAGGCACGCGGGGCTTTTGTTCACTGAATGGGTCACCAGTGATCTTGGAACCAGAGACCAGGAGCTGTCTGATTCTTGGGAGCTGCAACAATACTCTCGAACTTTGGCTTCTTTTTGAAGAATGGAAGCCCCAACATGAGCTAAAAAAAAAGTTATTGGGGCTCAGAGACAACTTTAACTTGTTAAAAACTCGACCACTTCTTACACATCTGATTTTGTGATACACATGACCTTTTTATTCATTATGTGTGTAACTGTGGGGAAATTACTGAGTGTTTCTGTACTTTGGAATGGCCTTCAACCAAAGGTAGCTAAGTTAAACGCTGGAGACATTGCCCAAATCCTATCCATGATTTTATTGTTCTTTCTATATTTTCATCATGTATTTAGCTGATGGAATTGTGAACATAGATAGTTTTTCTAATATACCTTGCCTAATATGTAGTCTCCTGTGTGGTCTTTTAGTCCCACCTCTTCATTGGAAGAGTTTATTGATTTGGCTTGCTCAGTAGCACTGGAAGGACCCTGAGTGTCCATGTTGCTATAGTGTGTATTTTAAAGGAACATACCCACGTGCAGTTCCTCATGGATGATAATAGACACATAACATAATATCTAATAAATTAGGTTGAAAAAAGTAGGAGAAGCCTGACTAAATTTGTGGGCTCTGTAACTTACATTTTTTCAATGTTTTCATACATTCAGGTTATGTTCTGTGTATGAGGAGAAATCCAGATGCCAGAACAGAAGTCATTTCCATCATACCATCAGATCTATCAGCTCTGCTTTACCAGGTGAGTGCAGAATACACCCACCAGTCATGCTGCCATCCACATGGGTGTACATACGCCTCTAATATGCATTGCTTTTAACTCTTTTGGAAAGATACCCAAAGAGGTATTGCTGGTTCAAATAGGATGTTTATTTCCGGCCTTTTGAGTAATCTCCACTTTGCTTTTCATAGTGGTTATATCAGTTTACAGTCCCACCAGAAATGTAATATATATACGTGTGTGTGTGTGTGTGTGTGTGTGTGTGTGTGTGTGTGTGTGTGTGTATATGTATATATATACTAATAAATATTGGGGGGAAAGAAAGAATACAGGCATAGGCATTGCATTTCTGTCTGATGATTCTTCTGCCATCCCAATTTCGCATCTTTACATAGATAATTACATGGGCATGAAAAGTTGGGGATAAACATTGATGATATCTTTGGTCTCTCTCAAGTTGATATCGGTGGCCTTAATACATACATACAAACACACACACACACACACACACACACACACGTTGACATTGATAACATTAATCTGTATTCTTAATACAACCAGATATAATAGGGCTTCCAGTTATAAAATGACGTATGCTAATAGTCACTGGATTTGGAAATCTGTCAATGGTTGTTACATCGGGAGGATTCTTTTCACCACATCATTGTGATGGTAAGTACATGTATAGCTCAGCAAACCTTATTAACAGAGGCCCAGAGTGCAGTGACGGTGGAGAGACTGATGGCCAAGTGACTGAAACATCCTTGGACTATGTGTATCTCATATTATAGTATTTGTTGGGGGAAAGGACAAAGATAATCTACAAATTCTGAAAATTTTGAGTTTCAATTCATTTGAACACCTAGATATCACCTTGTTGGCAAATATTATGCTTATATAAAATTATTGGCATGTTTTGCTGAGTCATTGTGCTTGACTTTTTTGAATTGGCACGGCCAAATTATGTACTTTCAGAAATATTCCTACTATCTAAAATTTAGTGGGACTATAATTTCTATCACAGTAAAAAGAAAGGCAATTAATTACCTTGTCAGAACTCTAATTAGTAATTCTCAGGAAATTGTCAAAAGTCTTCCAGAAACCAAGACACATTTTGATTTTTTTTTTTTTTTTTTACTTCCAAACTACTCTCTGGACAGTCCCCTTCTCCTCACAAATACTCTTAAAGGAAAACAAAAGTGCTTGGGAGAAATGCCATACATTCCTATTAATTGGAGTTTATGACAATTTGGTCTCATATAAAATGGGGTTTGCTAAAAATGTAAAAAAAAAATGCAGAGGGGATGCCTATAGCTTATTTAATTGATTACATTATATCGACATGAATTTGTAGCATTGATTTGCATAAAAATCTGCTAATAAAAATTATTTCTTTAAATAAAGCAAGATCTCTACTTAAAAACTGTTAATCCACAGAGAACATGAAGGACCTGAGTTGATACTTCAAATATGCTTTCATTTATGTATTTCAAAAATTCAGGCTGGTTGTTCCATCATTCATTTTCACAAGAATGTAGATTTTCTAGGATTAGTTACATCTCTGACAAAGAAACAGAAGAAGAGCCTTGCCAACTTAAATGGCAGCAGAGAACTCGCCAGGAAGATAAGTTGCAAGGGCGCAGAGGTGCTCACGAATGAAGGATTATGGAGATGCCTCTTAAACTAAAAACTAGAACAGAGATTCCTTCAAAGTCATATAGTACTACCAGTATGAAAGTCATACTTGGAACTTTAACATGGGAATAAAAAGAATTTCCTGTGACATCCCGTCATATGGATTCCTAAGTCAATATGTCCATTTCAATGTGTTGGCAGGCGAAAATATTCTGAGCCACTTCTTGAGATGGAGATATCAGTTTGAAGGGATGTGTGTTCTCAACGAGTCTATCTTTAGGTGTGTGCACTGCCAATCTGTTCTTCTTAAACCCGAGGCAAACTTGTGTTGGCCCAAGGGTCACGTGTGGCATTCCTTGGGATGGTTTTCTTAATATAATTGTAAGTGGACCACTGACTGACACTTCTGGATGAAACTGGTTGCCCAAAGGGCTTAGAGATGACACATTTGCAAGTAACAGGTGCTATTATATACTCATTCTTCCACTGGGAGAACAAGGCCTCAAAATGCCTTTCCCTTTAGCTGAAAGTGTGAAAAGGGGAAGAAATTTTTTTAAAAATCTTTTTTAGGGTTTTCTTGAATGTCACCAATCCCAGATCTGAAAATTTGGACCAACAATATGTCGTGATATGTTCTGTGATCAAAATTAAGTTGCTTCGCTTATTTCCTGGGCTGTCTAGGATCCGCCTGTCACTTTTCACTTACAGACTGAACTGGCTCCCAGGCATCCGTGGTGCCCACCCTACACGAAGTGAGGAAGCGTTGTGTTTTGGAAAGCTTCCCAGGAGTTTGGTCAACCACATAGGCTTGAGGTGCTTTTGTTGTCCAAGTGTGATCCCAGCCAGGAAGCCTGGGAACTCCTTAGCGTCACTGGGAACTCCTTAGAAATGCAAAGCCCATGGATCCTGTTCCAGACCCACAGTTACAGGCTCTGGTAAGTGGAGTCAGCAAAACCTGTGTTGTGTCAAGTCCAGCAGCTAGTTCTCCTGTGATAGGAGGTTTGGAGTCACTACAGAAGCTGCACTGCCTGCTCCACAACCCCTCTAGGGCAGTAACTCCCAACCATTTTCATACCAGGGACTGGTTTAGTTGAAAACCATTCTCCGAAGGACCGGGGAGTGGGGATACTTGTTAAGGCGCAGGCTGTGGGAGGACAGCTTTGGAATGGCAGTAGCAGGTGGAGGGGGCGGCGAGCAAAGCTTCGCATCCTGTCAGATCAGCAGCAGTATTAGAAACTGATGGGAGTGCAGGAACCAGGTCTTGCATGACGTGTTAGGATTAGTATTTTAACCCATTTGGGAAAATTCCCAGAAGAAGTATTGCTAGATTGAAGGGGCTATTTATTTTCAGTCTTTTGAGATACTTCCATACTGCTTTCCATAGTGGCTGTACCAGTTTACACTCCCACCCGCAGTGCGGGAGGGTCCTTTTCCCCCCGCAGCCTCACCAGCACTGATTGCTGTTTGAGCTCTTGATATAGGCCAATGTCTCTAGAGTTAGATGGTATCTTAGTTATGTTTTACAGAATTTATTGTGGGGAATAATGGGAACTGGAGGGAAGGGGGAAAGAGTTGGAGGGTTGAAAAGAGAGAAGGGAAGGATTTGTAACGTTGCCACGATGTGTATGTGCAGAAAAGACTCAAGATCAATATGAATTTTATATTTTGCACTTACACATATCAATAAAATGGGGAAAAAGATAATCATTTATTTTGCAAAATATTTCAAAGGTTTTTATTTATTTACTTCCCATCTAATTGATTATATTCATGGCTCAGTCCTTTCACTTGTTCAAAATCAATGTAGATGTTTTCAGATAACTCATTATTGACTTGAAAATTGTTAAAATATCCTTCTTAGAACTTGACCTACAGAGGTGAGTGAAGCAGGTACTATTAAAAGCTCACCAAGTTGGAGGTGTGAGTACATGGAGAAAAAGCTCCAGCCATGGGCAGTACCAAATGGAAACTTCGCTTCTTCTAGTGTCTCTGGATTTGCTGAGCAGTGTCATGGTTTAGATCTGAACATTCCCTCCAGGTCTCATGTTAGGAGGTAGACCTGATTGCTGGGGTCAGGTCTCTGGGAAGCATGACCTGGAACAGTGTAATCTTGTCCTCAGCTCTTACTCTCTCTGCTTTCTGGCTGCCATCAGTTGAACACCTGTTTCTCCACAGTGCTCCTCGGCCATCCCATTCCTGATTGGTAGCCAGCCAGCTGTCAACTAAAACATTGAGCTACTCTAAGCCTCTCCTTTTCAAAGCGTGGGTGCCCGGCATTTTGGACCTGCAATGAGAAATCTGACTGATGCAATCAGAGACCCATGTTCCATATCCAACTTCTCCTACAGGTGCCACCAACTCCTGTATCAGTTGGCTGTGTTTGAGCTTCTGTCACCTGTACTGGGTGAATATCCGGGCTTCCTGAGTCAAAGGCCTGTGTCTTCCATCTGGTCATAGATGACCACAGCACTGGGTGCCTGTGGCAACTGTGTCTGTCATGGCTGGGAGCATTCTCCTTTCTTCGCTCCAGGCGCTTTCCTTTGCTCCAGCTTGGGCACTGGGGATATCTTAATCATACGTGGAAAAGATCCAAAGTCCCCACAAGCCCTCAGCACCTTGTTTATGTTTGTAGCCCTTTTGCCTCAAGATGAAGATAAGTTGATACCTTTATTAAGAAATCTGAGCAATCAGATTGGAGCTTCAGTTTCATATTTGTTGAGTGCTTGGATAAAATTCAATTTGAATTATTTGTTGCACAGGTCTGAATAAGTATATTATTTACAAAGCCCTTCTGGATGGCTAAGAGGTGCACATGATTCATTACTCATCAAAGATAAATCCCCCCACCCCTCTTTATTAAATCACGGTTGCTACTAATTCCTAAGTAGGCTTGGCCTAACTTGGTGACCCTCATGTGTATCTCCTGCAGGAGAGAAAGCTGACGTAGACAGAACCCTGTCAGAATCCTCAGAGGACGAGAATGTCACCTGTGCTGTCTGCAGCACACACTATTTTTTTTTTTTTAAGTAAATGAGGTGCTTTGTGAAACAGAATCACAGCAGGCATTACAACTCATTGCAGAGGTGCGAGCTCATGCTGGCTTTCCTCCCCGAAGGGCAGAGGGCCATTGTTCTTCTTTATCTGAGAACTGTCTGTTCATTTCAATTGCTCATTTTTGCCAAGAACTCAGATAGTAATAGAGGCTTGTAAGGTCGTGGGGGAGAGGAACCCTTTTACATTGCTGGGACGGAGGGGAGGGGACGACTGTAAACTGGTGCAAGCACTGTGGGAAACAGTATGGAGATTCCCTCAAAAAACTGAAAGCCGAAATATATATGTGCACAAAATACTCAAGTTCAATGTAAACATTGTGTATCACATGCATACATATTAATAAAGTGAAAAAACTGAAAATAGTTATCTTATTGGATCTAACGGTATGTCTGTTCTTTACAGAGAAACATGCATAGTCATGTTTAAAGCAGCACAACTGAAAATAGCCGAAGCATGGGAATTGCCAAAATATCCACCAATTGACCAAGAGATGAAGAAAACATGGGGTCCATACACAAAGGAGTGCCACTCTGCCGTAAAGATAGAGCGATATGAATCGTTTATAGGTAAATGGATACAACTTGAAACCATTAAAACCTAGTGAAATGAGTCAGACTCAGAGGATTAAATATCACATAGTTTCTCTAAGACTAGAAACAGAGTATAAATGAATAACAGAGTCAAATAAGTGATATGTTGGGAGCTGAGAGGGTAAGAGAAGGAGAGAGAGGGTGAGAAAGGGGGGAAGGGACTATAAAGTTGACACAATATGTGTATGCACAAAATTCTCAACTTTAATGTGGCCATTGTGTATTGCATATGCACATTAAAAATACGGAGAAAAAGAAGAATTTTTTTCTGAAAAAAATTCCCTGTCTACACATAATTCTTTAAGTCATTAACACAACATTCCTCAAGATCTACCCCTTATATTTACAGAATCAGGCCATGTACAAATGCAAAGATTATTTTAATAAACAATGAATGTCATTGATAAAAATGCAAAAAAGGACAGAAAGATACATGTTAGAGAAGGTATAATAATTGCTATCCCAAAATTAAGTTAGGAAAGTTCTCTTTTCACCTATTCAGGAAAATCCATTCTTTATAAAGCACCTAGCAATGGCATAATACTCCAAATTTCCAAATAGACACTTATGTTTCTCATCCTCTCTGAATTTTGTAATGGCCATTTGAGGCTCACAGTCTAGACACAACTGAGGTTTGAGAGGTAGTCGCATGGAACCTGAGGCCCAACTGGAGAGAATAACAAATGAGCAAATGGACTTACCCATTTCATGCCTGGTGCTGGCCACGCCCGAGCCATACTTTTCTAAAACATCTTTCACTGTCCCCATAGACTCATCATATCTGGCAGCAAGTCCGAGGAAGTTGTAGGAACCCATGTTAATGACGTCTTTGATGACTTTCCCAGTGAACCTGCAGGGAGATGTGGAAGTGAGCAAGGAGGACCATCTCCTGTGGATCACCCCAAGGCTCAGGAGGCCCCAGGGCTGGCCCATAGCATATATTTTCTTTTTTCTCTTTACTTAGAGAAAATGAGCCCATAGTAAAGTGGAGCGGAGCATCAGAAAAAGCTGCCCTGAGCTATGGTGGCTGCCTCAGTCCTGATGTTCTATGAGCTGTTGCTTTCAGAACATCTGTGCTCTCATTTACAGGACAACAGGAGCCTTGTACAGCAGGAGTGTCCAACCTTTTGGCTCGCCTGGCCTCACTGCGTGAAGAGAAACTGTTTTGAGCCGCATACAATATATCAAATATAGTTCATGTATATAAAGTAACAAAAGTTCTTTTTAAAAAATAGTTTTAGTAGAACACTTAGAGAAAGAGGGCAAATAAGCATAAACCATCTTTCCAGACAAAGGTTTCCTGCTACAATCTCACCTTCTTGCTGTCATCCCTTCTCGGCACTGTGGACATTTGTGAACTATGTTTAAGGATGAACTGTACAAAGAGTGAAATTAGACGGAAATTTTGGATGCGCACTTTGAGGAGAATTGCAGCCTCTTCCGTTGCACCGGACACTGACACCTTAATTTTACAAAAACAAGGTCAGCCATACCATGAGTTGTATGTTATTTTTTCTTTTGGCTGAACTGTTTACAGTTATAATGGGAATTGTGG
Source organism: Ctenodactylus gundi (assembly GCA_004027205.1). NCBI lineage: Eukaryota > Metazoa > Chordata > Mammalia > Rodentia > Ctenodactylidae > Ctenodactylus > Ctenodactylus gundi. The sequence goes on from PVKB01000168.1 coordinate 954,836, forward strand.
ATGGTGCTATCATATCTGGGGATATGACATACTCTGATAATGCCATTTTGTTGTCTTGTGTCCTCAGTTTGTGCTCAAAAACTACACAAGCAGGTTACAAAAACATTGCAAGATAACAAAGCTCATAATGTTTTAAGAAGGCTTACAAATTTATATCGGGCTGCATTTCAAGCTGTCCCAGGCTGCATGTGGCTTATCAGCCACAGATTGGATGAGCTTATTCTAAGGAAGAAGATGAACAACTTGACAAGGAAGCTATCCTCAAGACTGGTTCTGTGTGTCCTGTACATCCTGGTCTAGCTCTTGCTGTACTTATGGTATAAATAAGCTGTGCTGGCAGCTGAACCATGCGCATTGTAAAGACCTGCAGAGGGCTGAAAGATGGAAACCAGCTGCTTCCTTGCTTGGGTCTCTCACTTCTGTAATCTGGTGCTTATGTTGACCTTTGCTTAAAGGACTCCCCCCCCCACCCAGGCTCCCCCAGGTGACTGCCTCACCTGAATGTCCAGTTGTAGTCATCTGACACTCTCTCCATCACTTCAATTAAAGGTCCTGGAGTACTGCAGATAATCCGGCTCCAGTTATCTCGGATTCGAATGTAAAGGTTCCGTGTATAAAAATTCTCAAAGTCTTGGTACAGTGGCACAAAATCCTGCAATAGCACACATAAGTTAGACAAATGGGCTGTGACCGAAAGCCGTCCAGGGATAGGAATGTCTAGTAGCTGTGAAGAACGTGGCATTGACTCGAAAAGACAGCCCATGGCTTCCTTACCTCCTGTGTCCTAAAGATGCATCACCAGGGCCACTCAGGAGCAGGTGGGGACATGCCTCTCCTGGCCTAACCTTTCTGCTTTCTGACTCAGTGATCCATAATGGTACCTTGTGTGGAAATGGCAGCTTCCCACTTACTGGGAAAAGTGTTTTACAGGAAAATTACAGAGATTCAAACCTATTCTGGGGGTCAGGGAAGACCTCCAGTGGGAATGATTTTCACATGTGGTAACAATGTTAGGAATTAGGCAGTAGGCACGTGTAAGTATCTTTAAGTATCCTCCTCCTCCTCCTCCATATCCTCCTCCTCCTCCTCCTCCTCCATATCCTCCTCTTCTTCTTCTTCTTCTCCTTCTTCTTTAAAGAAAGGGCCAGTTTTGAAATTACACAGAAGTATTTCTTTGGGTAGAATATAAATACTAACCCAGATCTGACATGTACATTTGGTAGCCTCAATATTCCTGAGATGGACAGCTGAGGTTGGAACCCTGCTTCAAATTGGAGATCTGTCAGTCTGGGAATGAGCTGGCTGGCTTTGCGCAAGGTCCTCTTCTCTCCAGATGTGAGGCTTCCTGCCTCTGAATGAGTGGAATTTTCACTCCACCCCATTCGTCTGAGCAGCAGTGACATTCTTTTTTCTTTTTTTTTTTTTTCAGAAGCAGCCAACACCTCCCAAAGGTCAATGTCCTTTAGTGTTAGAAAAACTTCCCACAGCAATTTAACGACACTAGAAATGAAGCTAGACTAGAATTTCACAAACAAGCTTTGCAACAGGGCATAGCTTTATCTCTCTGTAGATTTAATGTGTTACTTGCCTGAACACTGTTTTTCTGAACATAAATGACTGTGACAGTGACCTGTAGGCCATCACGAAAAAAATTATTCTTGGGAAACAGGGCGTAGGAAAGGGTGAGTTCAATCTCAAGAAAGAGCTACAATTTCTTCTACAATGTGGCCAAGTTTTTTTCCCTATTTTGAAGCACGTATGATCATTTATAATACATAGTGTTATAGGTATTTTTATACAGGTTTTGTAGACAAGTGGAAAACTTTCCTGCACGAATTGGGAATTATTCCAAAATCAATACTCTTTTCACCAAAAGTGCTTCAGGGCTCGCTGTTCAGAAGGAAGTGAAAACGTATCCATCGCCAATTGAAAAAAAAAAATACTGCCACATTTGGAAGCATGTCTCTACCTATTTGATTGAACTACATGCCCGTTCAGTAGCAAATAGAATTGTAACTTAATGGAGAGAGAAATTTGAGTCAGTATCAAATAACAGATATTCACTTATTTCTATATTGACACTCCTCTTCTCATTGTTTATTTGCTGTTATTGTTCCTGTTCAGAAAATAGCTGTTTCTTACACCATGAACCTAAGAATTAAAAACAAAATATGCACAGACTTTCATTTTTGCTAGTAAAGGGAACTGTGTTTAAAATAGTTCTTTGAAGTATGAGAAACTCAAAAGAAGGGTTGTGTAATTTAACTTGTAAGAGGTTAGATGGTGTTATGGGTTGGAATTTAAATATTCCTAAAAGGCTCATTTGTTAAAGGCTTTGTCTTAGTTAATTTCTCGTTGCTGTGACAAAATACCAGACATTCCTAACTCAAGGGAGGAAAGATTTATTTAGCAGTTTCAGAAAGTCTCACATAGTCCAGTCAGTCGTGGGCAGTCTGCAATGCAGGAAGTACATGTCAGAGGCTGGAGAACTGCTCACCACATTGCAGACAGAAACCAAGTGAAATCTGGAGATTCAGGCTAAGACTAGTACTTTCCCTGGAGGAAGCTATAACAGGTTTCTTATTCCTTCTTTCAATTACTTCTACCCCAAGGTGAGTGTCCCTCCCTCATTTCTTGGTGAACAAGTCAGTAACAAACCCCTCAAAGCTCTGCCCTGGGCAACTCCCAATCTCAACTAGTTGATACACTCTCTCCAGGTTAAACCAGAAACATACACCCGCTTCCAGGTGAGCAGGAGGCAGACCTCCTAGTAACACGCAGTTCCAAATACTTGAGGCTTTGGGGGGATACTCGAGATTCAAACCTTAGCAGGTCTGGTTCCCATTCTGTAGCACTATTGGCAGGTGGGACTTTAAGGAGGTAGAGACTGGTGGAAAGAAGTAAGCCATGGGGTGTGTGCTCTGAGCAGATAGTGGGCAATTTTCTCCTTGTTCATTTCCTCTGCTCTTGCTTCTCAGCCGAGCCCCATAAAGTGGACAGCTTTGTTGCCCCGTGTGCTCCCTGCCGTGTTGTTCTGCATAACCACAGGCTCTAAGTGATGAGGTCAACTAACCGTGGACTAAAACCTCTGAAACTGTAAGTCCAAGTAAACTTTTCCTCCTTATAAGTTGATTTTTCTCAATGATTTTTTCACAGTAACGGAAAGGTAACATGTACGGGGGGAATGAGTAAAGAAATAGTACCTGTGTGGGTCCTACTGTTCCTCTGAAAGGCCTGTAAATGACCTAAAATAATGGGTATATGCAAAGCAAGGTAAAGAAACGAATGCCTAGAAAAACAGAGTGTTACCATAAATCAGAAATGGTGAAGCATCACAGAAGATGGACCATGAACAGATCTAATGAGTGGAGAGATAAAGACATAGGAAACCATAGCTCAAACAATTGCAGGGAAGCCAGGCGTGGATGCAGAGTAACCATAGGGCAACATCAAGATGTGGGTGAAGGGCTGTAGCAAGTTGACAGCAAGGGTGACTAACTGGAAAGTTAGATCTCTTCATCCTCTTTCTATTGGGATATTGAGTAAGTAGTCATAATGTACTATCCACAGGCCCAAACTTTGTGGTTGGCGGCTGATAATTTTGCTGGATACAAACCACTTGGGTTGACTCTTGCTGACTTTTAAAGCTTCAATGATTTTGTTTCAGGGTCTCCTGGCCTTTAAAGTTTGCATTGGGAAATCTACAGTAATTCAAATAGATTTACCTTGGTAAAATAATGGCAGCTTTTCTCTGCTGCTTTCAATATTATCTCTTTATGTTGAATTTCTGAGGTTTTGATTATGATGTGTCTTGGTGAGTCTCGTTGCTGGTTGAAGTTATTTGGTGTTCAGTAAGCTTCTTATACCCAAATATTAATTTCTTCTCCTAGATTTTGCAGACTTTCTTGCATGATTTCAGTGAATAAATTCTTCATACCTTCAGGGCTGTCTTCTGCTCCTTCTCCCACAACCAAAATTCCGAGGGTGGTACTCTGTGAGTCTTCCATCAGCTTTCGTATCCAGCTGCTTTGCTCATTTCTAATGTTGGAGTCATGCTTAATTATAGCTTTGTTTTCTCAGCCTTGCCTTCTGTCCCCACAATGTGCAAGTTGGCTTTCTTTGCTTTCAAATGTATTTTTTTTTTTTTGTATCCTGAATTTCAGCTAGAATTCGTTTCAGAATTTCCACTTCTCTATCAAAATATTTCTTCACATCTTGCATTTCTTTATTTACCTCAGCCAAATTTTTATTTGTGGCTTCTCTATGCTCAGTGAGCTTTATATCCATTAGGACCTCTATTTGGCCAATAAATTCCTTTTTAAGTTCACTGATCATTGCTTGCATGTCTTTAAAAATATGTTGTTTGAACTGGCTGTTTGATTCATTGATTTGCTTTTTGACTTCCTTCCCTATGAGTTCCACTATTTCAGAGCCCATCACATTAGTTTCTGGGGTCTCAGGCATTCCTATGTGTGTCCTGTTGCCTTGCCTTCTTCCCATGTTTCTGTTGTTGAGGGGCTTCACTTTAAAGGGCTAGCTGAGAGGTTTCTTTGAGTAGGTGTGAACGTGTATGTGGGGAACCAAAATTCCTCTGAGTTCTGAACTTGGAATAGGCAGTAAGGGAGGACCTACCAGTCTGATGTCCTCTGAGGTGTCTTGACTACCCCCAGCCCCCTCTGCAAAGTTCTCTCCCCTTTCCTGGATTCCCAACCCCCAGTTTCTGCCTAGGTGCTATTTAAGAGTGACCCTAAGAACCCCGATGTGCTCTTCCCAGCCTTCTTTAACTCTAAACAGTTCAGGTTTGGGCTCTTTGTTTATAATGGCTCCTGTCTATACCACTGCCCACCATGGCTGTCGTGCATTTCTCTGGTTTCAGCTTTGGGAGGCCCTTTCTAGGGAAGCTTGCAGTGTGCTCACAGTCTGCACTGCACTTTTGGAGGCTGGGGCTGACAGCATCTGTCCATTCCCACTTCTCCCAGATCTATGCTTGCCTCAGAGAGAGGTTCCTGAGCCCCAGAGCTTTCCTCTGTCTGCTAATGCTGGTGGCTCAAGGCTGCTCCCAGTCAGTCTGGGGCTGCTACCTGGGCTGCTCCTTTTCTCTACTCCCAATGGGTCTTTGGGATTTCTGACCGCCCCGTGGCCTCCTATTCATTGCTGGGTTGCTCCTGCCTCTCCTAGCTAAGAGGAACAGGCAGCTTTTAATTACATTTTATACTTTTTAAGTGAGTTCATGAGGAGACATTGCACAGCTGTGTTACTCGGCCGCCGTCGTGACCAGAAGTCTAATGATATCATTTTCTACCTAGCTGTCAGAGTGTTGTCTTTGATTTCTCCTCTTCTGTCACTCCTCAGGTTAAATGAGACATCCCTAATGCCACCTCTTAAACATCTGCAGATCTTTTTTTTTCTTTTTTTAGTGTAGTAGCATGTTTTATTGTCTTATTATATTCTTTTATTATTATTTTAATTTATATATACATATGAATTCCAAATTCTATAATACATTAGAAATATTGGGCTCGGGGAATCATTGATGGTCTATGCCCCTCCTTTTTCAGAGATTCAAACTCTTTCCTACCTGACCATTGCCCCACTTTCTCCCCTGTCACTCATGTTGGGGACTTTTTATGGCATTATTTTTGTAAATTTCATAAAAGGGGCACCCGTCTGCAGTCAGTCTTTTGTGTGCAGTCCATCTTGTTGAGCATTATTCACTCAAGGTGGTCCCATTTTCACTGAAAAGCCTCATATCTGCCTTTATTTCTGGCTACATAGTATTACTGTCTCAGCCATTATTATCAGTCCAGCTGTCTCGTCTAATTTTTTTCATCTCTGTTTATCTTTCTGCTCTCTGTTTTCTCATAGTGCAGAGAATGATTTATTATAAATCTACAAATCTGAACTCTTCTACATGAAATACTTCAGCATTTTTTATTGTCCTTAAACCACATGTCTTCTAACAAAAACTTATATTTAGCTTATAACAAAACACCATTATATTCTGGCCCCTGCTCATATCTCAAAGATTCTTTCTCCTCACATTTTGCTGATCCCTTCCACAACACTCAAGTCGCTGGAATTCCTTGCATCCTTGAACACACAGCACTTTCTTTAGTGCTGGGACATCAGGCACCATCCTCCAGCCCCCATTTTGCCTCACACTTTGACTTACTGCTGGTCTTTAGCTTTTGGATAATTTAACTTTCAACTTTTCCCAGAGGCCTTTACTGAATTCCAGGTTAAGGTTAGAATTCTCTCTTTGCTCTGCTGATGTGTCTCCCTGTTAGATTCCACTGCTTTTTCAGAGTTAGCTTCTGAGGGCAGGAACTATGTCCACTTTTGTTATTCTTTTATCTCCAGTTCATAGCACAGGACCTGGTATAAAGTACATGCTCAGAAAGAATCTGACTTAGCTAATGAATTGACATACACCTCGGCACAGCGATGCCCGCCCGCTTCTGAGAACATCCTCCTTTGTTTACCTGTAAACTCTCACTTGCCATTCAAGCCACAACATCACGGAGTCCTGATTTCTAAGGGAGTCACAGGGCTCAGGTCCCTGTGACTCATGCCCAGGGCACAAGTTCCTATGACTCACCCCACTCTCTTCCTCAACATCACATTTTAACATATGAATTTCTTGTGCTTCTGTTCACATATCGGACTTCCTGCTGATAGGGCCTGTCTTTTCTTTGATGAATATCAGCAGCTATTACTTAACATAAATCATATGCTGAAGCACTTGCTAGAGGTAGGAGGGAGTGCAATCATGAAACTAGGTCTGGTTTTCTTTTGGAGGTAAAACCTTTGGTTAAAGACATTCCAAGAGAAATGCTCTGTGTGATTGTTTATGGGCATGTCAATACAATAAATCTTTTACCAAGGGTACTCATTGCCAAGTTATAGGATTTGAGGTTCTCTTTTTACATAGAAATCTATGCCTATCTATGACTTTTGTTTAGACATTCTTGCAGTTCCATCAAGTACATAGTATCCCATAGAAATTTTTGTAAAAATATTCATGGCATCATTAATATTTTATGTATTTGTTTTTGGCATCATATGTCTTTTAAGCCAACTTGGAAAATGTATTAACTTAACGTGGAATCTTTGTAGATCTCTGAATATTTTCCAAGTTAACCTTCAGCTCTGTGCAAAACCAGGATGATGTAGGCTTTTATAGGTTAATTATTACAACTAGCAGTATTGGTGGTTATAAGTTTGCACACCAATTTCTCATCCCATGAGACATTTGGTAATGTCTGGCAGAGGTTTATACTGCCACAGTGATTGTGTTGGTGCTAATGGTTAGTCTGATGAGTGGGGGATATGGAGGCTGTCAAAATTTCCGCAATGCGTAAGGCAGCTTCCCACACTGAATAGTTATCCAGTGAAATATTTCAGTAGTGTCAAAATTGAGACTCCTGATCAAGACAATACAGAAATACTCTCCCATTTCAGGATAAAACATAAATAATATTCAGCCTACAACTGGAAGATTAGCGTACAGCACCATTCAAGTGCCCCTGTTCTTTTATTTTCTAATCTTTAAAATTATTTTAATATTTTTCATGGGACTGCTAATGAATTAAACAGAATGCGAATAAAAATCTTGAATTCAGAATCTTAGTAAAGATGGAAATAAGTAGGTGCTCAGTTCATATAGAAACAAGTTCATGAACATACTAGGATGGACTTCGGGGTAGAGATGAACAAAATTTACCCTGAGTGGTTTCTTAACATAGTTTTTTTTTTTTTTTTTTCCCTAGACGTTTAATGTGCACCAACAATTCTGAGAACAATTTAGGGAAGGACAGATACTGAACAAGACCCAGGGAGGTGCACACACTTACTTTTTGTTCTTCTCGCTCTACAGCCGCATTGCATTTTTCTATTCCCCTCTTTCTCAGAAAATCTCTGAGATAGCCGAACAGGGTTACAATTCCATATCCCATGTAAGTAGTAACCAACACATGCAGAGGTGGCTCCTCAAAGGATGTGGAAACCGTCAGTCCAGGAAAATGTGATTTCCCATTTTGCTGAAAGTACAAAGGAGAATCCAAGATTAGCAATTTTCTATTACAATATACTACCTAAAATGTTAGGCTTTCAAGCTTTTAAGTTTAAAAGAGCCATTTTAAGATTATAAAACCTACTTGTAATAATGGACAATTGATTGCTGAAGAAGATAAACAGAAATGTAATTTTGTTGTATACTCTTTACTGAAGTAAGAAAAAAATTCTCAATTGCTGATCAAACCATTCGGTGGAAAGTTAATGGGGAATAGAGTGTTTGCAGGATGCCAAAGTACAACCCCATAAACTGCACCTTAACCACCAACCTGGGGTTATTACCTTCATGATTTATCAAAATATATCACAGAGGTTGGAATGACCAGTCACTCTGTGCCTTTATCATGACGGAGTAATCAATGCTCAGCATCATCTACAAAACACTTATCCCAAGTGCAGTCTGGCTCTTACTGATGTATCTAAATTCTGCTTTACAAGAGGTGCTCTGATAGAAGCACATGAGAAAGGACAGCACGAGAAAACAAGCAGATGATCAAGTCTGCATGACGGTTGGTGGAGTCTTGTCCAGAAGTCGATCCTCAAAAAAAAAAAAAAAAATGGGTAGAGAGGACCTAGGAGAACTATAGCCAATTGAAATATATATATATATATATTACTTCATTAGACTTATCATAAGTTATTCATTTATTTTGTAAAACAAGATGAACAGGTGTATTTTTAACAATCGTGCAAATTCAAATATGAATTATAAATATATCTTACTGAGAATTATTAATTTTGTTAGGAATGTGAGTAGTACAAAGTACTACCATTATATGATAGGATATTTTAATCATTTTAGACTCATACTGACATATTTAAAAAGTTATGATAGCTGTAATTTTTCCCTCAAATGGCTCATACAAATTCAATTATTGAATTTAGATGGAGGTTATATGGGTGTTTATTATATTTTTCTATTGTCTGTATATTTCCAATTAATTAAAAAGTTCAAAAAAGCTTTCTATTTTGTTTTAGGTATGAATATTATAACAGAAAGTGGGATCAAATTATAGGGAAGGCTATGGGTTCAATCCTCAGAACTAAGCACCATCAAATATTATTAAACTTCTCTGCTCCCTTATTTGTCCATTATTCAAGTTTACCTCCATATACATCAAACTAACATTGATGAATAATCTTCCCCAAATACTACTAGATGGTTGAAAATAACAGAAATGGGAGATGAGTGCTTATCATGTGGTCTGGAGTGAGTGGTGAGTGAGAGATCATAATTCTGCCATTCATTTAAGGAATTTATTAGATGTTTACTTTGGAATTTATTTGATGCTTACGTTGGCAATGGGATAGGCTCTGACAATGCAAAGAAAGGACACCCTTCTCCTGAATTTGTGACCTCTAAATATTAGCTCACCCCCATCCTATAAATATGAGGGATGCTGATCTTGCTTCTTTATTGTTACTATTTTGGCTCTGTTTCATAGCTCTGTTCTGCACTTGACATTTGGACTACATCTAAATCTCAGCATTCCCGGTGGTCCTCTGACCCAGTAAGATCTACTTCAATGTCATGGGAATACACAATGAGCTTCCTTGCTAGGATTATCTAGACTGTAGCCCAAAGGACTAAGATCCACATCGAGGATGGTGTGGTGAAACTTGGTGACTAACTAAATATGACTCCAAGGAAGAGAAAAATCAAAAGTGTGAGGATGGGTGTGGTGTCGCTAAGAAGGAAAAGGGATTCAAAAGGAAGGCTGCTCTTTGGAGGGAAGGCAACGAGTCTGCGCAAGGTGCCCTAAGTCGCAGGTGATGACTTGGCACAGAAATGGGATTGTTCAAATACCTATAATCCCAGCTAGGGAGGTTGAGTTAGGAAGATTGCTGCGAGGGTGAAGCCAGCAGCAGGGCCAGCTTGCATACAGAGTGAGACTGTCTCAGAAACGAAATAAATGAATAGAAATACAAAGAAATAGGATTTTTCAAGTTGGGCATGGTGGGAGAAAGCCTGTAATCCCCAGACTCTGGAAGGCTGAGGCAAGAGGATTGCAAATTTAAGCTCAGTTTGGTCAATTTAGTGGGATCCTATTTCTAAATAATAATCATAAATAATAATAATAATAATTTTAAAGGGACTCGGTATGTAACTCAGTGAGAAGGCTCTGAGCTCAGTCTTCAGTAATGCCAAAGGGGTGAAGGTGGTGAGAGAGAATTGTTTGCCAGGCAGTTAGGAAACAGGACAAGAGAAAGGCCTTGATTGCAGTGGTGGATCTGGGAGTCAGCAGAGATGAGCCTCAGTTTAAGATGCTTTTGAAGCTGGACATGACAAGGGATAGATTATTGAGTGAAGAGATACAGCCTTGGAACAGGAGTTTGGGGTGCAGTGCATTTCTTGGTACCCTAAATGAAGAGAGGGGTGTAAAGGTGACCTACTGTTGGTGACCTCAATACCATGATTGAACCTGCTCAAATTAACCTTTTTGGCTGACTTAGAGGATGGCTAAATGATGCCGGTACACATACAGAAATAAATTTTAAGGCATTCAATGCCAGCCTGTGAGGATCAGGAGACTTCTTCTTTCTCCTTTCCTGGTCTCGTTTTGGTCTCTAAATTTCACAGGTCGCCAAATTCAGTATAGCATTTCCCTTGAAATCCGTGGGTCAGTGCTGCTTGAACTGCCTCTGAGGTGAGTTTGCCCTGTCTGTGCACAACAGATGGTCCATCTAGACGTAAACAAAACCTTGAGCTGTCTGCACTGGCCAGGCCTGTACAACTGTTGTATTCGTCCTGTGACTTGTTCTGAAAGTTACAACAAAGCAGAAATTTCTATCAAAGCCTACCAGCCTCTAGCAATATCGACTTTTCTCTCTCACACATAACATTGTTTTTAGTTCAATGGAGAATACCTTAACTTAGATGTTTTCACAGGGAGAAAGAGAGAGTTGGAAGAAAAACTCACCTTTCTGGATGGGTCTAGATCTCTCTTAACAGATGGACTGTGACTCACTTACTATGCTCTAATATTAAGTCACACCTCTTAGGACAGATTTCTCAAGATTTCTGTGGTTGGATAGTTACTCTGAAATGTGAGATTTTTGTCCTATTAAAGTAGATGAAGCATAGCACCTTGCTTCATAAATTGGTACAAATTCAGCACAAATTAGTGTTGTAGGCACAGCATCACAATCTGCCATGTACTTTAGCCTCTACCTTTTCTTTCAAATCCTTGAAAATAGACAGATCTGAGCCACCTTGCCTCCTGTGCCTAGTCCCTCGGGGGCATGGTGACATCCTGGGGTTCCTGGGGTTGTGTTCTTCTTGGACCCTTGTCATATCTGAAGAGAAACAGGAGACTAGGACTTGCTAGGAGGGCCACCCTCACGGATGGCTTCCCTTCCGTGCACTTTGGCAGCTCTTTTACTGTCTGTCCTTTGGGCATGTTCTAGGCTAACGTAAAATGGGATATAATGTCAACAGAGAGCCTTTATCTCATCAGTGAGCACAACTGGGGCTGGGGAGTGGGAGAGGAGTGTCAATAATTTTAATACAGGGCAAAATGTAAAGGCCATAGGATGAGTCACAGAGAACCAGATTACACTGTGCGGTCAAGAGTGGTTTCCTGAAGGAGGCAGGATGAGAGGTGAAGAATAGCAGTGAAGAGGACTTTCTTGGGAGTTGGGCGACTTAGCTTCAACCCCAGGCCCCTTCAGTTACAAGCAAAGTAACCTTGTGCTGCAAGTCTTTTTTTTTTTTTTTTTTTTTTTTTTTTTTTTTTTTTTTTTTTTTTTTTTTTTTTTTTTTTTTTTTTTTTTTTTTTTTTTTTTTTTGAGACAGAGTCTGACTCTGTGCTTCAAGCTGGTCCTAAACTAACTATGTTGCCCAGGCTGGCCTTAAACTCACACAATCCACTTGCTTCAGCATCTTAAATGCTGTGATTATAGGTGCGTATCACCATGTCCATGGGCAGTCAAACTCAGAGCCTTTAGCCACTAGCTATATCCCTACCCCCTGAGTAAAGGTCCTTTCTACACTTTGCCTCCTTGTCTTCAAGACAAAAAAAAAAAAAAAAAAAAAAAAAAAAAAAAGTAGACAGAGTCCAAAAATGAATCGAGCAACAGTTTATTGAATCAAAAAAGAAAGAAAAAGAACTCTTGGTTGAGAAGTTAGCAGAAGCCACAAGTGGTCCACCGTGTAAGAGGGCGTACTGGGAGAAGGGGTGCTGCTGTTCAAGCCAGGAAGGCACCCAAACAGTTGTCTCCAAAAGGCATTTAATTTTTCAAACCTTTGGCGGATCCTCAAGTATAAAGGGGGCTAGTAAATATTATTTTGAAAATTAAATGGTAAGATATATGTAATGTACCTGTCATAGTATAAGCACTCATTAGATGTCAGGATTTTGATTATAACCTCGCAATAGAGATGACAGGTGAGATGGAACAATATCGTCTTTAAAAAAATAGTTTTGAGAGAAAAAATAGTCTTGTTTGCCTACATGTGTAGGGAGGGTGGGAGGGCAAAGGTCAGGAAGGAGACAGCGAGTGTGGGAGCGGAGGGAAGAGGTGGAAAGCTCAAGGGGAAAGGGAGATTGAGCGCTGAGACACTGAAGGTGAAGAAATACATTGTGTATGGTGATTTTCACAAGGTCGTTGTGATGGCTTTTTGTCAGGGAGTTACCGCTGCGGTAAGGATTTTAGGAGAGAGGCAGTGGAGGCCATGAGGGAAGAAGTGCTAACTAGGCACCCAAGAAGTACACAGGTGAAGAGTGAAGCAGGGAGAACATGGTGCTTTTGGATCCTGGAAGTGAGGAGATGTTTATTTCGGAATAAAGAAATATTAACATTGGAGAAAAAGGACGGAGATAGTATAGTTCCTAGAACTAGGTTAAGAAAGACGGGAAGAGGGAGACACATGACTGTCCTAGCCTGAATGACAGACTGCCAGAGCAATTAAATAACTCGCATTGAGATCTTTGCTCTGTCTACCCTGGGTCCTTGGTGTGTGCTCAAAGTAGAACAAGAAGGCAGGCGGAAAGAGCTCCGTGGTAGAGCACGTGCTTAGTGAGTGCAAGGCCCCTGGGGTGAGCTCTAGCACCAAACACAGACAAGAACAAGGATGAGAGTATCTAAAATGTGGCTAGTTTTGCCAACTCCCCATCCTTTCACAAGCCAGCTGCTATTTTCAGAATGAGCCAGGCCCGTGTAGCATGGTAAATTCTGTTGTGCTATAGATGTGTCTTTGGAAAGAAAAGTCCATATGAGGAGGGAGAAGAAGAGGAGGCTTCAAACTTTGGCCATAGACAAGATCGGCTCTGACATACTGAAATGCCAGAGGAAGCTTAGAGCGCCAGAGACAGGAGAAAGCTGTGTTCCTTTCTGAGGTGGGATGTATGTGTGGTGCTTTCCCTTCTAAGACCAAGAGTCCACACAGGTGACCCTCTGATGTTGTCCCCTCAGAGGGTGTCCTCTAAGAGAATGCAAACTTCCAGAGACACCAGCATTTGGGGAAGTAATCTCCACTTACATTGTAGCAATTAGACTTTGAGAAGGGAAACAGAATCATTGAGAATGATGTGAAGTGAGACTTAGTCTCTATATTGTATTGCGTTAAAATCAGAGAACTGGTTAAAATTGGCAGAAGGGAAGCTTGTTCTTTAATGTTAACAATAGGAATGCCTTAAACTTTCTTCGCTATTCAAAACAATCATAAAAATGTAACTTTTAAAAGCGCCTGGAAATTGTCCTAAAGAAACACAGCGAATGAATAAATATTTATTCAAGTAAATATACTAAACATCTTACAAGAACAGCAAGTCTGTGTCACCAAGCCATAAGCTGGTCCGTCCCTCCAAGCGTCTATCTATCTTCCAGCTTACTGGGAGAAGAGTTGCTGCTCTGAGGAGTTATGGTGAAGACAATGGGGCTTAAACTAGAAGTTTGTTTCCTCTATTAACTGCTTTCCTTTGGGTTAGAAGCTACACTACCATATGCTAGGAATACTGTGTTCCAGTTGCCTTTACCTGAGTTGAGCAGCAGTATAATTTTCACGACGGAAGAGGAAAACCACGACGTCCAGAAACTACTGTCCCACCAAAAAGCCTCCTCATTAAAGCCCAGCTCATCTCATGCCTTGAGAGGCTGTCCGCCATCCTGTACCCAGCTTTGAAACAGTGATATCAGCTTTGACTAGGAGGAAAGATTGACCTAAAAACACAAAACTCTGAAGCTATCTGTAAGGGAATGACTTTATTTGGAACAGGACAGAGAAGTTCAAGGTTACAGGGTAATATTGAAAACAATACAGATTTTGGCAGGAAGTAATTTAGAGGAGACAGGTCACTCCACCAAAGCAACAAGTTCAACTGTAGGCAGTAGCCAGCTTATCAGAGAGAACTCGGGTAATAGCAAGAAGAGGTCTCCTGGGGTCAGAACAGACCTCAAAGACTGCCTCAAAAATCTGTCTATGCCAAAGATCAGGAATTTGATTGGATCAGAATGTGGAGACATTTGTGCACCAGGGAACTGTCGAAGTTGCTAGAACAGTAAAACAGGAAGTTGTGAAGTGTAGCATATTGGCGTAGTATCAACAGAGGGAAATAACTCAGCAGAATGATGTGGGGAAAGACAGGGAGAGAGTCTTGGGCAAACCACTCTCGTTCCAGGGCGCATGTCAACGCCCATCCTCTAAGCAACATGAGAGTCTTTATTGTGGTGACGTAAACAGACATTATGCGAATAGCTCAGTTAAGTCACTCAAACTAAAACCAACCAACAAACACATGATAGTGACCTTCTGAGGGAATAATCAGATCCAGATGTGTTATGATGTATTACTTTAAATGTTCACTTATGACCTTAAACTATGAGAAATGCAAAGAAACAGGAAAACATGACAGGAGCAAGCAGACATTATTATGAGAGGATCCTGCATGTTGACATTAAGAAAATATTGCAGCAGCTCTTTATAACCATTGTTAATGCACTAAAAGAAACCATGCTGAAGGAAGTTAAAAGAAAGTATGATGACAATGTCTTATCAGATAAAAATATACATAAAGATGGATATTATATAAAAATAGTCAAAGGGAAATTATGAGGTCCCAAAGTAAGAAGCTTGCTAGAGAAGCTCAACTAGAGATTTAACTTGGAAGACAAAAGAATTAGAAAACTCTAAGATAAATAGAGCCTATACAATCTAAAGCAATAAGCCCAAAAGTCAGAGATAAAAACAATGAGGAAACATAATCAGAGCCTCTGCAAAATACGAAATGTTCCCAAATGCGCAACCATACCCATAGTAAGAGAGCAGGAGGGAGAGAAATAAGGGAAAATAACAGAAAAATATGTAAGAAGGTCGGTGAAATAGACCCCTTCCAAGACAGGCACAAGTACAAAACCTGCCTCAGTATTAATAAGCAAATCATAATAACTCATCACAAAGCAACACATTGACTTAGCAAATTCAAACTTCAAGGAAGTTCAAGCCCACTGGTGAACTCTAGAAAACATTTAAAGAAAATCAATACCGATTCTTTATGCATACTTCTAAAATACTAAATAGAAAGAAAATTCTCCTAAATTTGTTGTATGAAGTCAATATTCTGCTGAGACCAAAATTATGCAGTCATTATAGAAAGAGAAAATGTCAAGCCAGTATTTCAAATATTTTGGTGGATGCTGTTTTTAAATGTTGCGTGGTAGAGCTCAGGTAGTAATTAAGGCATATTCATCTCATCTCCATTTCCAAGACTTGCTTGACACATTACATAGGTCATGCTACTCTAAGTCGAACTGACATGTTTCACGTCTTGGCTGAAGCAGTCAAGGGCTGGAGATGCCTGAAGGATGATGTATTGAAGAAAAGGAGAATGCTGTGGCTATTAATGACACTAAATCAAAGCCAGGGACCATGCAACTTAAGATTTTTTATTGTGTGAAAATAAGTTATATCTTTTTCCTACTCTACCTATATTTGGGTCTTCCATTACTTGCAACTGATAGCACCCCCGTAAGTCAGTTCCTGTCCCCAGTCAAGGGAATGACAAAAATTATAGACTAAATCTAAGGCCAACTGGTATCCCTCAAGGAAGGCAGCAGAACTGCTGACACTAGCAGACATTCATATGAATATTTCTGTTGTTGAGGCTCAGAATCCATTCTGATTAGTCAATGAACATTGTTCTGATTTGAAAATAAATATTATTCATTGACAACATGCGTTTTAATCATTAGCCCTAGTGTTAAGTAAAATTGAAGGTAGTTCATTCCTCAGGGAAATCCTCTACATTAAGTCTAAGACATTTTGATTCCCAAGTTGCGATCCTTTATCTTCTGAAATACTAAACTTGACAGTTGAGCATGACTGATGTTGTTCAAGAAATACATTTCCCAAATTCATGAGAATAGAGGGTGAGAGTGACAATGATACACAATTCTCTTTTACTTTAGAACATTTAATGTAACTTAAATTGCATGCTTTAATTAGAATCCAGCCAGAATGGTGAGTGAGAGACCCCCAGAAGCAGCAAAATTGCATAGAAGTGTGTAAATGGAGCCTTAGCAGAGTGATCTCTGAATATTTGCTGGATCAGTGAATGAGTAAAAAGAGTCAAGACTAGAAAACTTAGGACAGAAGGAGAGGAAGGAACTCCCGCACCCACTCGTGCTGTACCTGGAACTCTGGCCAAAGCACACATGGTATATACACTTGGAGGTGAGATGGGTGGGGCCCAGGGAATTAAATAGTAAATGGAGGGTCTTTCCTGTCAGGGTCAGGCTTTCTTTTTCAAGAATTAGTGAAACAAAGTTATACTTTACTGATCTGCTTCCTTATCATAGATCAAAATTACAGTAGGAACAGAACGTGGAAAATTCTGTTGACAGGAATGCACCTTGGATGGCAGCTAGGGTAGGGGCTCTGAAGCCCGTTGGACATGATTCAGCCTTGGAACAAAGTGGCCGTCCTTTGTCACCAGGCACTGGTTGCATTCTTTTGATCTTGCTTATAGCCAGCTGATTTACTTGAAGTACACCCAGATTTTATTAGGTTGTCCTGACTGCCTTGGGAATACAATGTACCAGTGACCTAATATCTCTCATAGTAACTGCCGCATTCTTAAACAATCCTAATATGTTATGTGAGAACAGTGTCTATTTATGTGATTCTTGAAGGCTTTGCGTCCATTATTTTGTTTATTTACATTATGTTCCTAAGAAGCAAGTGGTAGATAAATCTAATTTAAATTAGACGTATCTTCACTTAACAAGAGAGATACAAAGGTATTATGTAACTTAGCCAAGGTTATGAAGCAGAAACACCAGGACGATGATGAATCTCTCAGTTTCACAACACCAGGTTGAAACCAAAATGAAACATGAAGGTAGAGCTTTGAGACACAGCATTTTCAGCCACTGATAGCCTCTTGTCTACATTATCTCTGAAACGGATCGCCATCGGTGTCATGAGTCAGTGTCAGTCACTAGGATATTTATGCAAATAATATAAGGTAAGTGTATACCTATGCGAAGAGTTACAGTGCTATATATGTAACCTATAAACTTGTATCTACTATTGAAGTAATAGTTATTTTCTAGGTAAAAATGTAGAAAAATATTAAACTTCTAAACAAAGGCGTATTATTATTGAAGTGGAATTCAGTGCACATATAGAAGCTCACACTACAAGCAGGTACTCTCTCCCATCCTCACGAATCTCAGATTTAATAAGAAGATAAAATGCAGATGTACACACGCATGCAGAAAAGCAGTATTTTAGGTCTGCAGGGCAAAAAGGATCCAGAGGCAACATTTGATAAGTGCAATTACCAATAGTAAGAAGGAAATGGGAGGTTTGATAATCCAGTCTGTATTTTTACACTTGTTCATTTCTTCATTCATTCAACAAAATAAATATTAAATATCTTCCCTGTGCCAACTGCTCCAATAGGTCCTGATGACACAAAAGTCAGTGAGAGAGACACCACCTGTGACCTTGTGGTCTAGACCTGTGCTGTTCTATGCAGCCATTATTAGCCACATGTGGCTCGTTACATTAAACTTAACTAATTAAAATTAAGTAAATTTAGACATTTAGATCCTTAGCTACAAAATTCACTTTGACTTGTAACTATCTTACTAGAATAGGTGTGTGTGTGTGTGTGTGTGTGTGTGCATATATATATATATATATATATAATATAAAATTTCTCCATCATCATAAGAAATTCTACTGTGAGGAGTTTGTTAAATTGTGGCCCATTGGCCAACACTGCACCATGGCCTGATTTTATAAATAAAGTTTTATTGGACTGCAGCCACACTCATGTGTTCATGTACTCTCTGTGATTGCTTTCCAGCTACAGTGGCAGAGGTGAGAGGTTGTGACAGAGACTCCTGAAAATATTTGCTTCTTTCTAAAAGATGCAGAGCAACATTTGCAGTAAGAGAAAGGATAAGCAAATGAGGATGGTATGAAGCAGATAGGACAGGATCCCATCTCATTCAGAAAAAGGGCAAGACCTGCCAGAGATGATGATACCTGAATTATGACTCCTAAAATGGTCTTTGTTCTCTCTATATATGAGATTCTTTTCGAGAGAGAGTACATGTGCAAGAATCAAGCTCTTTTACAGCTGGCCAAGTTTATAAACTCAGAGTTTGTTAAAACTTAAATAGTTCTTGTTAGAAATTTCACACAACTAATTTTGTGAATTCTTTTCTAACCTGTTGAAAATTCTGCAAATCTTAAGTACTGTCTTAAGTACTATTGACTCTACAATCTTTCACATTGGAATTTAACAGGCTTTAGTGTGCTGATATAAATTGCTTTTGTCATTCATCACCAAGTATCCATTTTGCCCTTTTAGTTCCCCCTTTTACCTCCTGCTTGTAGTGTGAGCTTCTATACGTGCACTGAATCCCACTTCAGTGTTAATACGCCTTTGTTTAGAATTTTAATATTATTCTACATTTTTACCTAGAAAATAACTATTACTTAGATAGTAGATACGAGTTTATAGGTTACATATATAGCACTGTAACTCTTTGCATAGGTATACACTTACCTTATATAATTTGCATAAATATCCAAGTAAATCCATCATGATATTCTATCTGTACACAAAAAAAAATCTAAGCCAAATCAGTCTATTGATACCTGTGAGACTGATGAGATATTTATGTCTGACACAAATTAATGTGCATTCCTGTACAAATATCAGTACAACAGTACCCTATGAAATGCAGTGGTTAAAGTGAGTTGTAATTCTACGGAAACAATAAAAGTTGTATTTAATGAAAAAAATAATGGGACCTGAGAAATCAGTATGAGTTTACAACAAATATAGTCTCCTCTTGGGGATCTGCAAGGTGGGGGTGGGCTCAGATGGTATGAAGAGGGAAGGCAGGCGTGGTTAAGTGGCAGGCCCAAGAGGGCCTTCTCCACTTGTCCATGGATAATGTCAGTCTCTGTGACAACAATGACATGTCACAGATATCTACTAAATACTTTGTATATATTTGATGGATGAATGAACATGCAAATGAGTAGGCTGGGAAGGTTATGGAGGGGTGGTCA
This sequence comes from Ctenodactylus gundi, assembly GCA_004027205.1. Taxonomy (NCBI): domain Eukaryota; kingdom Metazoa; phylum Chordata; class Mammalia; order Rodentia; family Ctenodactylidae; genus Ctenodactylus; species Ctenodactylus gundi. Next base: position 974,442 of record PVKB01000168.1, read on the forward strand.
ATCAATTTAAGAATTGCTGCTTTGATCCTTACAAATAAAGCCACCGATGAGTTTAAGCAAACAGTAGTCTGATCAGACACGCATTTTTCCCATTTTATTGATATGTATAGATGCAATACATAGTGTTCACATTGATCTTGAGTATTTTGTGTGTATGCATATTGTGGCAAAATTATAAATCGTGTTCTTGGAAGGTAGTGTGGAGAACAGAAAATCAGGAAGATTTCAAGAGCAATGATCCAGTGATTTGTGGGTGGTAATTTTACAATCTCTTACGTATCCATTGTGAAAGAATTTTATGCTGAAATCTTGCTCAGTTGACTCTAAATTTTTGACCCTCCAATTTCAAATAAAAAATCTACTATTTCCTCACCAGCACAGGAATATACCGAACGATGTGATTGCCAGTAGCATAGTGTGACAAGCGTTGTGTCATTTCTTCAAGGTCTTAGGCAGCCAATGACTCATGGATGACTTGTAAGGAAGGGTGGAGCACATGGAAGTTGCTAGGAGACATCTGGCTGCCTTCCACGGACTGAACTTGGATTACAAACAATGGTTTCTTTCTTTGAGTCAAGATGAACTGATTTCTCTTGTATGTCTTGATGTTGAGCTATAGTATTTGGGTTCCACCCAAAATCTGTCTTTCCTCGGGACTAGGCCAAAGAAGGCCTGCTAGTTGCCAGAAAGCAGAAGCAGAAGTCCTTCTGATCCAGAGACAAATTTGCTAAGGACTTGACTGCCATTCTCTTATGTGTTCATTAGGAGCTGGCTTTGGTTATAACTCTTTCCCATGTCATTCTTCTCCTTTGCACAGTCTGTCACTTTATAAAACCTGTTTCATCTCTTAAAGAGAGAAAGCGTCCCAAGGAGATAATGCAAAGCTAAATATACACTAATTCCTTGGTTGAAGTTACTCAAGGTTAAAAAAGAAGAACCACTCTCATAGGAAAATTAACTGGTTTCTACCTGTAATCCTGGATCAACCAGCTTGGTAGATGCAGGTGTTTTTTAGTCATCATATTTCATGCCAGAAATAATGCATGCATACAGAGTACAAGTCATATGTAAAGGATAATAAAGGTTGTTGTTATACTTCATAAGAGTAAGCTGATGTTTATAATATGCTCACTTCTGCCGCTGAGTTACATTTTTTCAGGTTATCATGTGCATTATTTTTATTTCTAAGCACTCTAGTGAGTCTATAAACACCTGATAAGTGGGGGGCGTGACATCTTCATGAAGGCCATCCTCTGTGTTAGAAACTCACAGACCTGATGTTAATTGCTTGTGGGATTTCTCCAGGTGTCCTCATCATTCCTAGGGGTTGACAGAAAGTGTTACTGGCTGGGGCTTCTCTAGAGTTTGTTTCTGGTTCTGTGGTAGCACACGTTTTATATGAAGGTGCTAGAAATTGCTGATGGGCAGAGCCTTGTCTCGCACTGGACTAGCTACTTTGAAATCTTGAGTAGGAGTTGCAGCTGTTTGAGTCTCAGTTGCCTCATATTTAAAAATAAAATCAACCTCATTAACAATAAAATGAGGGGAATGTCATGAGGCTGTGTCTTACATCTAAAGTCTAGACTCTGGTGAGAACCAAAAGCAAAAAGAATTCAATTTTAAAGGAAGTAAAACTTGTGGCAAAAAATAATCCACTCTTATTTTTGAATTCCTTTATCGGTTAGTCTAATAATTTCCAAATGCTGGCCTACCACTCTATGAAGGCGTTTGATAAGATTATTACTGATAGATGATAAAATTAATATATAGGATGTATGTATTTATACAAATATGCATATATATGCACACGTAGCTTTTTTAGGGACTGTCTCCTAGTATGTTGTCACTAACTTTTGAAGGTGATATATTTTTTTCTGTTGTGGATGTTTGGACGATGGGATTGTAGATATTGAGTTATTATAATCCTTTGAAAAAATGAATGCTTTGAAAAAGTAGGCATACTAGAACTAGCCATTCTATTTCCTAAAATCTTATAGGTCAGTGGAATCCTAGAGCCTGGGCTAAACCATTATACCTCAGTCTCCTGAGCTTTTATACTTTCTTAACAGAGTTCTGATTCTATTGAGAAGTATCACTGATAGCCTAAAAAAATTAAATAATGTAGGTTTCTGTTTCCTGTGATCCTTTCTGCCCTTATCATTCTAATATTTGAAAAGATTTGAAGCCAAGTTTCTTTAGAAATAATTATTAAGGTAAGTTGCCAGAAAATGTCATCTTGCAAAGCCCCCAGGGTCATGGCATTGATGTTCTTGGCTTGGGCTATCTCAGTAAAGGAAACCATGAAAGACAATGAGTGCAGCTCCCCTCTGTGGGCCTGGAATCAAGACTTAATATGTCATTTAAAAAATGAAATTGAGGCTGTTCCAAGACTCACATATAATTCTAAGGAATATGATAGATTCCATTAAACATGAAGATGGGAAGACAAAGGTAAACAATTTTTGAAGAGATATTCGTATAAAAGTTGGCTATTTAATGTCCCATGAAAAAATGTCTTTGCTGCCTTACCATGAAAATGGAAGGTGGAAATCAATATTATTCTCCAAGAGTTTTGGAAACATACTAACTTCCTTAATTTTTTTGTTGAGCAAACAAAATAACCAAAATGTCTGTGTGAGTGCACACATGTGCGTGTGTCCGTTATGTGTGCGTATACACATGTGTACTTCTTTGCTGAGTTAAACTAATGAAGGACAGAGGCCCTGATGTTTTTCACTTCCTACCTGTTTTTACAAAGAGCAGCTAATGGATCTGTATGTACTAAATTAGGACTTGCAAATGTCTATTACAGCCAATCCTTTGAGACGTCTCTGGTCTTAGAGTCAATGGATCTATGATTATCTTGCTGTGTCCCTGTTTTCCTGCTGACTGTACTCTCAGTACTTTTCTGAGTTCCATCTTTCTCATCTTTGGAATGAGTCAGTAGCACTAATTTTATTTATAGTACCACAGAATTTAGGGTCTAATAGGATTCTGGACGTGCTGGATGTTTAAGACTCATTGTAGTTGATGCTGAAGATTGAAAGAATGAAATTGGGAGACAATGTAGAACATATCTGAGAGTTCACCTACCCGAGGGATGAGGAACTGGGGTGTTCACCCTGCAGCACCTGAGAGCCAGTGGTAGAGACTGCCCTTGGGAATTGTTTCTCTGGCATTTCTGGCCTCTTGTACCAGAGGACAGAACAGGTTCTGGAAGTCCAGAGAAAGTCTTCAGACAATGATTACTAATGCTGGTTGTTGGGAATGAAACTTTGTACATGGAAATGATCAGTGTCAACAGCAGAAGCGGGCATGGCACCCACGGGATGTGCCACTGTCACTGATTTCACCACTGCGCTTATTTTACATCTAACCTTTGCTAGATGATTATGCTCTAAATATCAGCTTGTTTCTATTCAGAAATGGTGGCATTTTATTTGTCTATTTCTGACAATGTATATTAAAATCTTCTGCATCTTTTCTTCATGTCTGGTACTATTTCTCTAAAGAGTTGGGAATAAAAACAAACCAGACTCCTTCAAGGGCCATCATTAGTAACATTGCACACTTATGAAGCCATTCTCTGGTGCCTGGTACTGTTTTAAGACTTTGTACCTACTAACATATTTACTCCTTACCACGTATCTATCAACTAGGCATTACAATTATCCCTCTTGTCAAGATGAGGAAACTGAGGCAACCTGTTGCTGCTTGACCAAGGTCAAAGACATGCCAGTGTGCAGCTGGGGTTCAAGCACTGAACATGTGAATGATAAGCCCTGCCCTGTGATGACTTGAGTTCCTAGGGCATCATGCCAAGGGGTGTGGTAAGAGGTTATGTAATGTTATGAGGCAGAAAATCCTGGTTGTATTACTTGCCTGCTATGTGGGTGATTATCTGATCTCTTTAAACCTTGGTTTCTTATACGTAGAATTTAAAATCCTATTGTGAAGGTGAACATTACTTCTTAAAGGCCAAGCATATACTAGGTCTTGATGTTTGGTAGCAATCATTCACCATCATAGTTAGTGGTTTCTCTGACTTGATGTCCTAAATCTGGAATGAAAAACTTTTCTATATGTGACTCTTCTTTTGAAAAACAGAAAAGAAGAAGCTTTTATTTGTGACAAACACAGTTGTGCAATTTTAGTTTTGAAACTGAGATTAGAGATGCAGATACTGCCTTCAATGTCAGCGAGCTATTATAGGCCTTAGTGATTGCTTTTGACAAGTTGTGATGTCAAAACAATTCCAACTCCCCAAGAAGGATCTTGGACGGAGTATCAAGAGACCTGGGATCCTGTTTTGGTGTGACCTTGAGGGTGGTTCCGTAGCCTTGCTGAGCCTCATTTCCTCATGTGTGGGAAGGCAAGCTGTGAGGTAGAATTGTAAGGATTTCTAAACTAAGATCCCGTCTTGCTGGATGGATTATACACAGGCTAAAAGAAAAATGTCTCTTGAGCTCTTTGGAATTATGTGTAAAACACAGAAGTTTTTCTAGTTGGTGAGGCATTCTTTACCTGATGTATGTATTATTTATGTATTAGTCAGTTCTCTTGTCTATAGATTAGAGAAGCTACTGTCAACACATTCTTATGAAACCCTATCCAGGGATCGTCAAAACTCATTGAATGGAATTCTTCAGGTGTATATATATATATGGTATATAAATTTGCCTTTAAAAAAACCCTATAGGGAAATGGTAAATTCTAGTTAGTGATATTTATGCTGAAGTGCTGAGTGTAAGTTACACTGATTTTATAGCTTTCTTTAGAATGCAAAAAACCCCATATGGAATATGAATGGATAAAGGGTAGAACAGATGAGCAGACATGATAAAAATATCGAAAAATATTAGTTGTAGAGTGGAAGTGGTAGATGTATCACCATTTTCTGTAAACTTTTTTTTCTGTAAGTTTGTAAACATGTATAATAAAATCTGGTGGAAAAGGCACTTTCTCTATTGTTAAAAGTAGTGACTCTAAAATCAGCCTATACAACTATCTAGGTGTTTAGGTAAGTAACATTTTAAAAATTCAGTTGGCTCACCTAGAATTAGAAAACTGTGGTTAGAAAACAATGGTAGCAACATTTTAATCTCTTCTAAGTTCTTAGCCTGTCACGTAGCTTGTGAAAAAAAAATTAGTGTGGCTTATTAAGTGAACATTCATTAATATCATTTGTAATGTCACCAAGGAAAAGATTATGCTTCCTTTTCTTAGACATGATCTTGGAGATATGGAACTTTATTAGTACCTGATGACATGTCCATGCACCTCGGGGTTGGCCCTGTTTCATCTAATGCAGACTTACGTCATTTCTGCTAAGAGGCAGTGACAGTTATTGGAATGAGTAATATTCACTTGTTCTTTTCATCTTCTTCAAAAACTTCCACCTGTTTAAGGGATGCTGCCTATCTCCATACTTGCAGTATATCAGAATACAGTGAATATCAATACAAAAGCGTGAGCTAGCTGCTCACAGAGGCTACCTAGTAATTTAGAGGTTTTTACAAAGCTGATGCAATTAGTAGCCACGTTCTCTAATGAGGGTTTGAAACCCCGTGAATTAATTAATAAGAGTCTGTGTACTTTGAAGTTTTCAAATGTGCCTCCTGAGCATGCTTTTAAAAAAATATTTTAAAGAACTAGAATAACAAGTGAAAATTTAAATAACAAAATGGGATGCAGTGAGACAGTTTAAACAACAGATTGGTAAAAGTGGGTCGTTTTAGTCATTCCACCGCTATTAAGCAACTACCACACACAGGCTCTGATTCAGGTTCTCAGATCCATCAGAGGACAAGTCATAACTCCCTTGCCCACATGAAGCTCACAGTCTAGAGGAGGAAGCAGGCAACAGATAGGAGATAAACTAACGTGTGTGTCTTTTCAAGTGTGTGTGGGTGTGACTTGGTGTGTGTGCATTGATGCTCTTAGATACTAAAGGAAATAATTGCACAAGGTGGGGGGCAGGAAGTAAGGACATGTGCAGTTTTTGTTGTTTTATTCTAATCTTAGTAGTTTTAGAAAGAATTGTGAGCCTCTGCCCCACGGAGGAAGGAGGTCATATCTGCGTTAAGACTTGAAGGGAGGGAAGAGGAAGCCACATGTCTCTCCTGAAGAGGGTGAGGGAAGGAAGAAATGCAAATGTCCCAGGTCAGAGAAGCCAGCTCAAGAAGAAGAGAGGAGCAGGACCAGTAAGCTTAGGCGAGATCAGGAAGGCACGAGTAGGGGACAGGCAGGTGTAGAATCTTACATTCACTGGGACAATGTTTGCTTTCACTCTGAGTGGAATGGGAGTAATTGGGGCAGACTAGGAATTTGATTTCAAGAGGAGCACTGGTCTCGCTGTTGAGAACAGACTTGAAGATGGCGGCTCTGAGATTTAGCCAGGGTACAGTGGGCAGCAGAACATGGTATTTTAATTTAATTTAATTTTCCCCCCATTTTGTTGATATGTACAAGTGCAAAATTTAAGGTTTACAATGGAGTTGACCATTTTGTGCACATACGTATCTTGTCAAGGTGACAAGGGCTTTCCCGCTCTCCTTTTGTCCCTCCTCCTAACCTCCCTTCCCTCTGTCCACCCCCACCCTGTCCCCCTCTTTCCCTTTGTCTTTCCTCTAAAGTTCCATGAGATGGTTGTGGTCTGGGTCTCTCGTATCAGAGAGACCATTCGATGTTTCACCTTCTGCTTCTGACTCACTTCACTAAGCAAGATAGAACATGGTATTTTTAAAACATGTTCATGAGTTCCATTCCCAACACATTTCGTATTGAGATATGTGTGATCCTTTCCTCCTGACCCTGGCAGGCTTGTTTAAGTCTGCTTCAATTCAGACCACAGCCCCAGCTTTTCCTGTTCTTCAGCCACCAAAGTCCAGGTGCCAACCTATACATAGATTCACCTGGCCAGCTCTTCCAGCCCTGCCAATTGGGTCATTCCAGCTGAGGCTCCAGTCAACATGGAGCAGGGAAGAGCCACCCCCACTGTGTCTTTTCTGAATTCCCAAACAACAGAATCTTTTAGGACAATTACATGGTTGTTGTGTTACGCCACTACATGTTGGGCTGGTTTGTTATTTAGCAATCGATAACTGAACACAGAGAAAAGACATGGGACTACAGTGCTTGTCCAAGTGAGAGGGGGTGACGGGCAAGGCCAGAGGGGCTGCTGAGAGGGTGACTCGGGGTGTTCAGATAGTGGACGTGCTGTGAAGGGGGGCCATGCTTGGCTGACAGAGTAAGTGTAGAGTACACAGAGTGAAAGAGAAAAATCATGAATAAAGCCAAGGTTTCTGATTTGCGCCATAAGAAATCTAAAGTTGACCTTTACCAAGATGGGAAGAGACTGTAAGACTAGGAGATAAAAGAGGAAGTACCAATAACTCAGTTTTGTTTTTTTACTTGTTAAGTTTAAGATTTGACTGGATTACCAAAGTAGGAAGATCAACTAATGAATCAGAAATGCCTGGTGTGTGTTTGTGTGCATGTGTGCACGTGTGTGTGAATTAGTTATTTGGTGATGAGACAAGACCAGCTGATCTTGAGAGATGTACGCTTAGAAGAAAGATTAGATATAGGGATTGAGCTCTTGATTCACTTTATTGTTTAGAGATCAAAGAAATGAGAAACAATCTAGAAAAGCAACTGCAAAGAAACCCGTGGATAAAGGGGGAAACCTGGAGTGTTACATCCTGAAAGCCAGGAGAAGATAATACGTTAAGGATCAGTGTATTCATCTGTTTTTCATGTCTACCGTTAAATACCTGGTGATGGTTACTTATAAATAAAAGAGGCTTATTCTGTTCAGAATTTTGGTGGATAAAAGTCCCCAAAGCAACAGCGGGGGCTCTGGCACAGGACTCGCAATGGTTCAGATCTAAAATGTCTCCCCAATGTCTTCCATTTAGATATGGGGCTGATTAGAGGGGACAGGTCACTTGAAGTGTGACCTTTAAGAGCATTTCCTTGTCCCCAGCTCTTCCCTTAATCCTCTGTTTCCTGGCTGCCGTAATATGAACATCTTTCCTCTACCAGGTTTTCCTCCCATGTCATTTCTGCCTTGGAACTGGCTGGCCATGGGCTGAACCCACTGAAGCTGTGAGACAAATTTTTCCTCTTTTATGTTGTTGTTGGGCATTTTTTTCTAGAGCTGGAAAATCTGGCTAATATAAGACTCTTGAGTACATCACATAGTGGCCGGTGACACAACAATGGCGGAGCATGTGCAGGAGAAGAGCTCGTGTCCAGATAGGGAGCCCGGAGAAATATGGGATGGGGTTCACTCTGCCAATATCTCTGTCCCAAGAGCTAATTCAGGATCCCACAGGGCTACCTTAATCCTTTCCCCGGGTACGTCCCCAGTGACATCTCCTCTTAAAGGTCCCATTACTTCAGTACCACTACACTGAGGAAGAAGACTCCCACACATGAGCCCAGGGTGGACATACTCAACTCACATCCAAACCATAAAAATTCATGAATGAGTACTTGTAACAAATTCTGCTGATGGGTCAAGCGAGATGAAGACTAAGAAATTACCATCAGATGCAAGAATTTTAGAGTTTATGCCTGGGGCTGGAGGAACAGCTCAGTGGTTAAAGTGCTTGCCAAGCAAACTCAAGACTTTGAGTTCTAGTCCCTTTGAACCATTCAAGCCAAGTGTGGTGGCACATGTCTGGAATACTGGCACTTGGGTGGCTGCAGATTTCTATGTGCTTTAGCCCAACCTGTACCACATAGTGAGTTCAGAACCACAGTGGACTACAAATGAGACCCTGCCTGTCTCAAAAAAAAAAAAAAAAAGCTACCATTCACTGAGTGCTTATTATATAACACTGGACTGAGGACTTTTATAACAGCAGTAGAGGAGAAAGACATGGTTATAAATGAACTTTAATAGAGGGTAACTGTAATTTATTGGATATCTACTATATATCTGATATTTACTGGGAATCTTAACATGCACTGATTCATTTAATCTTCCCCATAGCGTTGTAAGGGTTAGATCAGAGACATGAAGACACTTGCCCAATATGACAGAACTAGTAAGTGGCAGATCTGGTGCTTTATCTCAGTTCTGTCTTATGTCAAAACTCACTGTCTTTCTACCATCTTTCCTTTGCATTTCTCTGGGTAGCCCTAAGGGGTACTGGTGTAGGAAAAGCTTCTCTTTGAATAGCTTTTTGGAAAGTTCAATTTTACTAAGGTTTTAGGAGTGAATGTAAGTTTTAGGGTAAAGTAGATATAATTTTCCTGTGAAGCAGAGTGCAAATCCCTAGTGTAACGTCTAAATTAATGTATAATACCCCTGAGGCTTGCTGTCTGAGGCCTTTGGGTTATGTGCGGCTCTCTGAGTTTGGTGGACCAACACATGACACCTTCATAGGTCTTCTTTGAAATAATGATTTGTTGGTTTTCTGGATGGGTTGTGAGTGCAGATTTAACCTAATTAATAAAGATATTTCGGAACTGAAGTTCATAACGTGAATTGCTGAGGAAGTCAAGGAATATATACATTCTCCAGATGAAAAATTTTGTGGTTATAGACATGCTCATTTTTCTATAGAAAATGTCTGTCAGAATATGAAAGGGATATTTCATGTCCAAGAGGCAAAGAAAGAAGAATTATATAGAACTCATAAATGGATCTTCTAAGTGTTTTTTAAGAAATCTTTTTTATAAGCACCTTCTGAAGGCCCACTCAGACCAGATCTAGATCATCAAATATCATATAATGACAGTCAGAGCTGAAAGTTGGCCAGTAGGTTGTGCTAGGTCTATGACAGTTTGAGCACTCTGACTCCTAATATTTAATAATAGGATGAGTTATGGATAATCTGTATATAAAGTTGATCTTAAATATTCTTCCATTCTACATTTTCCAGAACCAACCTTTACTATTATAACTCAGGAAAATGATGATAGAAGAATTATCTATTAACTTTCAAAAGAACAAAGCAAATCTAAAGTAAGGTGAGCCAACTCCTTGGGCCATTTTTTCCAAAATATCTGAGAAGGTAGTCATCTAGTAAAGAAGGTTAAGTGTGTAGCAAAATCACCATAGTTGATTCTTTGTAAATAAGTTAACATCAATCCACCCCAATAGTGTTTCTAAGGAGAAAAAAGAAAGACATTGTGTAAAATTTTTAACGAATAGCTAAAATTAATTTACGACTAAAAGATATTAAACAGACTTAAGAACATGTGCTCTTTTGATGAGTAGAATACCCTCCCTTGAGCGAGCTCTTTCTTCATAGACAAGGCAATAAATTACAAGCCGCCTAAGGTTGGTTAATTATACTTTGAATTTGGCAGTATACAAATGATTGTGCTTTTGAACTGATAATATTTGGCTTCATTATATTTGGCTTATTAATCTCCAGGCTGAGAACTTAAGCACATAGTCCTTGTACCAAACAAACAAAACAAACAAACAAACAAAAAAACAATAGAAATTTACCACTGAGGGAAAGGCATCTTTGTGAAAAGTGGAAAGCAAATAGATCCCAAAACAAATGCTTTTTTTTAAAAATGTAAGCACTAAAAACAGTAATAAAAATGATTACAAAATAGCATTTCTAGGCGTTTTTAAGAAACGTTATACCATATCCATTGCTGCTGAACGCACCACCACTAAAGTTAAAACAGTAATCATTTGTTTGCTCAGGAAAATGAATGAAATCTGTAATTTGGGCAAGATCAGCGGGGACATGCAGCAGCAATTGGACCAGACAGATACCTCTGAGAGACGATCCTGTTCTAAGACAGCTGAATCACACAGCAGCAAGATTGTGCTGCCTCTCAGATGGGAACCCCACAGAGACAATTGTTTTTCCTTCACTCAGGATTCTCCATGAGCCACTTGGGATACCCATAAGCAGGCTGCCTGAGATCCTAGAGTGGCTATTCCAGAGGACTAGACTCAAACTGCAAGGCTTCTTCTTGTGACTGAGTGTTGGAAGTCCTAGGTTGTCCCTCTGTCATATTCTATTAGCCAAATAAGTCGTGAAGTCAAGCCTAGACACACGGGGATTAGAGTTAGATTCTACCTCTCAGTGGGAAACGTCCCAAACAATTTAGTTACTTTCACCCGTCACATGGCGCGTCTAAGGTAGCAGTAGCAGTAGGGAATAGGCGCAAAACGAACTGCCTGTTGGGGTTGGGGGGTGGTGGGGGGGTGCAGGCTCCTTGTGGAAATCTTCTGAACGTTGTAGCTACCAGGAATCCTGTGTGCCAGGAAGTTTATCTCTAGAGCTCCAGCTGGGTCTAAGCCTAAGTTCACATGACTCAAGGCCACAATGCTATCTATTTTCTTTAACTGAAAAATAGTTGAATGTTTAAGCACAGGAGATGGTCAGTGCACAGATACAGTGTGTCTATGAATGAACAGTGTTACATATGGAAACCTCTGATTCATGATACTGTGGTGTCATGCATGAAGATAAATTCAAATTTTCATTAGGAAGAAAAACAATCAAGCTGAACAACCCATACTACTTTTAACTGGGAATGAGTCTGACCTTGAATTTGAGTCCAGTTGGCCTCTTCTCTGTGGAAATGTTTTGGATACTAATCCTAAGAACATTTGTTTTGAGAACCAGAGTAAACTAAGGAGAATATGGAAGGTTTCAGGATTGGGCAAACCTCATTGCTAAACCTGGAAATTTCTGAACCTGGTTATGATGCGTATAAACTGGTGACCTTGGTTAAGTTACTGAAGCCTTTGATTTCCTCACTGCTAAAGCAAATCACGTACCTCACAGGAGCATTGCGAGATTTGAGGGCCAGGTTGCCTGGAACTTTGCAGGAACTCAGTACGTGTTAGAGAGGATTATAAGTATTGTTTCCTGTCAATGTTTTAAACTTACGGAATGATGCGCAGTAAGGTTTGGAACATGATCTTGGATACTATGACCCCTGTGAAAGTCAAAGTCCTCCTTTTCGGGGGTGATTAAGCTTATAATTGTGTCAGTTTGTTTCTAAGAAATTTGCGTTTTATAGTGTGAATTACAAACTTTTTTCTGGTCTATAATTTGCCTTTTGATTATTTCATAGGCTTGTTTTTGCCATTGAGAAAGAATCCTGTAATTTTTATGTGACTAAAATTTCAGTCTTTCATGGCTTTGCTAGGGAACACCTTGTTGAGAAAAGAGTAGAAAGGGAAAAGAGCATAAAATTTCCACTAGTCAGAAGGAGAGCCGGGGAATGTGGGTTGCTCCCCAAGTGTTACCTTTTTATATTCCTAAATTTGTTCTGCTTTTCATGGTTTCTGATTCTTTATCTAGCCTAAGTGCAAAGGAGCAAATTATGGCAATTATATACAACATACTCATTTTCTTCTTTGTCATGGCCAGCGAAGGAGCTTTCCTTATGTTTCTTAACAGCATAATCCAGTCTTCTATGGTGATTACCTCAGAACGTCTGTACTAATCCATACACCATGTACTAAAAATCCACAGAAATAAAACTCACACAATCTGAGCACACCACAGCTAATCATGTCAACTCTCTCCTCCAATCTCCATGACACTAGCTGCTTCTTCCTTCATTTCTGAAGTTCTTTTCCCTTATTTTCCTCACCAGGCCCCCAGGAATGAAATCATTTTCTTCTGTGTCAATTCCAATGCTTTGCGATTAGGCTGAGTCCTGTGAGTTCTATAAGTCGGTGACTGGGTTCCCATAAACTGTGGTTCCCTAGAAAGTAATAGGAAGGGGACTCGTTTTGGAGTCACATGACTTGGGACCCAGATGCTGGTCATACTACCCATGACTCTACACGAATTCCTTAGTGACTAGTGTTTCCTTATCTCTGTAATGGACATAGTCATGTCAACTCATGGGACTCCTGTGAAGGCCCAGCAGATCTTCATCCAGTGTGCTTTGCCTGTCCCCAGTGCACTGAAGAATGCTGTTATATATTGTTCTCCTCCTCTCTGAATTTGCGCATCTGCTCCTCTAAGTTGTTCTCAAATCACATCTAATTTATGGTAGCATTTATTCTTGTACTATCATTTAATGTTTTCATTTTAATTGTAATTTATCATTTCTTCTGATAGTTGAATTATAAACTCGTTACTTATCTTAAATGCTCCAATGACAATAGAATTACTCTTAATAAGAAATTAGCGAATGAGTGAAAGCATGGTAGAAACAACAACTAGCTTGCCGGACTCACCGCCTGATACCTGTTAATGTGACGACACTCAGGTCAAGAACTATGGAAACACCGAATTAGACTACTTCTACCTGCAGGACAGTTTTATTTTTCATGAAAGGAATGGTATAGGGAAAACCTCACACTTTTGTTTCTGCACCCTGTAAGACCAATTGGGTAGAAGAAAAATGCGGGCTATATTAAAATTAAAAAAACAATCTCCAGAGGCACATTGTATTCGGAGTAATGAAAACACAGGGTCTACCTCCCACGGGTCAAGGTTCCTCAGAAAAAGTTTGTGGCCAGGTCAGAAATAATTCATGTGAATAAAAAAGCTATTATGTAGATAATAATTACAAAATAATTGTATGAAACTAAGTAAGCCAGTAGGAGATGATAAGAAATAGCAGTTGTGTGGATTAAGGCTATTAGGCCCCTTCTGTCTTTCATGGAAACGTGCTCACGAGGAGAAGAGGGAGTCCCCTAGGACAATGGTGTTCTCTTAGAAGGAAAAGGTGGGCTGCTATACTAGAAGCAAACGAGAAATAGATTTAATGGGCGATGAAAACCAGTTTCAGTGCATCCTCAGGGTACATGGGGTTTAGAGTAAAACACAATGTGATCAGGTTCCAAAGACTCCAGAAAGAAATATTAGAAGCTTTCTAGAATGAGAGGATCCTGGCTCCTTGCTGTCCTAGAGGCTGGGGTCGTGAGCCCGCATGCCCCTCTCAGATGCTCAAGCTAGGCTGTGTAAGGAGGAGGATTCTCAAGCCCCTGCCTCTCAGTGGTTGTCATATTGTTGGCTATGTCAGGAACCCCTTGATGACTGTATTGCTGTGCAGTTGTGAACAGCAGGAAGAGAAAGTGTAAGGGGCTCTTTGGAGCAGCTGGCAGGATTTAAGATGCTGTGCCCCGAGACGCTGGGCTGGCAGACAGCGTTTGGAAGGCCATTGGTCCTGGATGCCTCAAGCTGCCGTGGAGTGCTGCTAGCAACAGGCGAGTCTGTGGTCAAGACTTAGCTTGTTATAAGGTCCCTGGGATAAAACTGGGGGCTGAAGAACCTGATAATAAACACGTCTTCGTCCACATCGCTGCGGGAGAAAGTAGGCCCCTGTTTGAGTTGACACGATGATCTCAACAGGGTTTATTCTTTCTGGAAAATATTTTGTAAACCATAATTGCGGCTCTCAGTGGAAGCCAATGTCAACGAGTACCACCTAAATATATCTTAGGCAACGAGCTCTGTGGCCCTTCAGACAGGATTTCTAGAGAAGACAGCAGCAGTCCCACACTTGGCTGTTCCCAGGGAAGCCTCTAAATCCAGGGAAGTAGCGTCTCATGAGGGACTTATAAACAAGCCTTTCTGATCCGGGATGGGTTCTGTCCGTTTCTATGAGTGGCTGTGACTGTCTAAGATTCTAATCTCAAATGTAAGAATGTGGTTATAAAACCACACAGAGGAATGTCGTGGATGTATCTCTACTCGAAGGAGAAGCCTCAGTTCAGAATGATCTGGATTAAAGAGAGAGTGACCAGTGAGACACAGTCATATGTGGGCCAAAGGACAGCTTGGGCAGCAATCCAAGTGGATGGTTAGTGACGGACAGAGAGTTGGTACAATTGGGATTTTAATTGCAATCTATGATTTCTCTTAATAGTTGAATTATGAACTTCTTAATTATCTTAAATGCCCCAAAGATAATAGACTCTTAATAAGAAATTGGTGAATGAGCGAATGCATGGTAGAAACAACAGCTAGCTTGTCGGACCTACCGCCTGATACCTGTTAGTGTGACGACACTCAGGTCAAGAACTGTGCAAACACTGAACTAGAATACTTCTACCTGCAGGACAGTTCTATGTTTCATGAAAGGAATGATTTAGGGAAAGCCTGAAGCAGAGTGCAATAGCTGAGTGCTTTCTTTTCACCTTGCTGCAGGTTTCAGATTGCCGCCTGGGAGTGGTCAGAATTGAGGCCTTTGGGTGACACTTCCCAGGCCCGGTATACCACACCCTTTCTGTGTGGGACGTGATGTGGGTTAATCCTTCACCCTGAGTTATGTCCTCAGCCATTTTTTTTTATTTTTGATTTTGAGACAGGGTCTCCTGAAATTTTGAAATTTCCTGGACTGGACTTGAACTTGCAATTCTCCTGTCTCACAATTCCAGAGTACTGAGGTTACAGGGTGTGCTAGTGGGCCTGGTATGGGGACCACATCTCTTTACATACAAACCAGGCACCTGCCTTTCCCACCCGGCTCATGATTTTACTTCAGGCAGCTTGGTCTCACGCATCCCCACATGTCCTGTGGTGGTAACGCAATCTCCCCTTCCCTGCTGTGCACAGTAGGCTCCTTGTGAGGAGTGAAGGTTGCTGGGGTCCCTGCCACTTCTTGCTTCCCAATAGAGCCTACCTGGTAGATTGCTCAGGCTTGCCTTGGAGGCAGGAGAGCTCCGCCTGCTGCTCATGCAGTTGTGGTGTGGGACCCCAGAACAGCCTTTCTACAAGACCCTCACAGACCCAGGTGCCTTCATGGACTAATTTCCTGAGTTTCTGCTCAAATATCTCATTACAGCATGAGCAAAACAACAACAACAACAACAACAACAACAACAAAAACAAAAACAAAAACAAAATTTAAAAAAAAAAAACAGAAAACAAGTGTGGAATAGGGAAGAAATGCCCTGTAAATTTTTAGGTCTGTTTCTAAAGACCCTTGAGGGGGTGGGGTGGGGTACAGAAAGTGTCCATGATGTTAAATTTCAAAGAAGGGCTCTGGCCTCCAATCACGTAGTGAACTAGGACAATGCTCCCTTAAGCACCACAAAGAACTCCTCTTTCAAGGCCAGAGGCTTTCCCTAGGAGGGAGACGTGCCACCGCACAGAATCTCAGCAACACTTATTTCCACTTTTCTGTTTCTTCCCTAGCATCACACAAATGCAGCCCGTCTCCCAGCTGACTGAAACTTAGCCGAGCCACTTGAGCCTTCACAGTCCTGCCCTCGGATGCTCTAAAGAAAATACAATTCTGGCAGGTAATTCTGTGTTTTACAGAATCCGAGGCTGGGTGGGTCTCTGTGTGTGTCCTCTTGTGCAGAAGAAATCTCCTCCTTTCTCCACACTTAACCTTTTTGGTAACCAAGTATACAGAAATATTAGCTCAAGTGAGGAAGAATGAGGCAAAACACCTGAAACACTTCCTAGAAGAACTTTACATCAAAGCTGCTTCAGGCAGCTTTACCAAGAACTACTGACAGGTTCAGGGCGCTCAGAGGAAGAGGGGGAGGCTTGCTCTTACCTGGGCTTCTTTCACGACTCCGTTCCCTGTGTGGCTTCTGCCTTTGCTTGGCTTCCTGTGGCTGTGAAGTGTCCCGTTGCAGACAGCCCCCTCTCCAGGATTAGCCATCTGTGGGAAGGGATGGAGCCCAGCAGGTCTCTTCGTGTCTTTGAGAGTTAGCTTTCAAGTAGGTGAAGTGTTGGGATGAAGCCCTTGGAGGCTGAGCCCATGAAGGAATCCTACCCTTCAGGCTTTTCCAGAAGAAGAGCAACAGCCTATCTTTCTGCCAGATCTTTGAAATTCTAAACAAATGGTTACCTTTGTGCACCTTGACTCCACTCAGAATGTGGATCCTGTGGCAAGAAACCTGCTTCCTAAACCGCAAAGGAAGCTGGCGGTGCTGACTCCTCTTGGAGCCCTGAGAAACCTGGGGACAGAAGGAAAAAAAAAAAATCCTGCGACAGACGGGCAGGAGGAGGGCTGGGAGGTGGAGAGTCTTTTAAAGAAACACACACATGTGCTCCACACTCCTGGAGTCTCCTAAGTGCTGTGCCACCCCTTCCAAAGTAAACTATCTTCCTCAGTCCCTGGCTCCTCCTTGAAATTGAATATTTTCGCCGTTGTTGTAAATTAAGCCGATTAAGACTCCAAGTCGAGATTTCTTTCCCATCCAACATCATTTGGTAGTACATATTATATAGATAAATGGGTTCATTTGGACAGATTTGTGCTTACATATATTTTCATCATTCTCCCCCAGGACCTTCTTTTACTTTCTCTTCCCTCTAGTTTTGCATTTTTGGGGGATGACTTCCGTATGCGTAATGTGCTTTGCTCAGATGCCTGTTCCCAGTACCTGCCTTTGCACATCTTTTTTCTTGTCTGTCTGCTCTTCCTCTTGTCACATTCAGGGTCTAGAAGGGCTGGGGAATGGGAAGTTATTATTTAATGAGTACAGAATTTTAGTTGGGGCAGAGGTAAAACTTACGGTGGTAGGTCTTTGTACTGCAGTGTGAATGTATGTAATGCCACTGGACTGAACACTTAAGGTGATTAAAACGATAAATTTTATGTGATACCTACTTTACTGTAATAAAGAAGGATAATATTCATAATCCATATATAAATATTCAAACACACAATGTAGAAAGCCAGTAATATAATGAAGAATGCCGACCCATCAAGAGTTGCAGTTAAGACACAAATCTTGGAGACAGTGTAATTGATTTTTGACCATGAAAGTTGTGTCTTAGTCACATGATAAAGCAGATGCCTGTTTTTAACCTTAGTTTTTCTACCTATGAAGTGAGACAAACTAATTCTGTTGGATTACTTCTGATGAGATAGTAGATAATAACACTGCGGCCTTGTTCTGTGGTGGCATTGGCCTCATGAGGAAGAGAGCTTAGAATCCCTGCCCTGGAACCTGAAACATTTGTGGTTTACTCATTAACTTTAATTTCTCAATGTGTCTCTCATCACTGACCTGTTTATTTATGTTCCCATCAAACAACCCTGAAGTGTCATGGTTTACTGAACAGTCTCAATCATTTGTAGCCCACTGAGTCTTTTGAATCCTCCAACTTGTGGTTTTTCTGTGTTGGGCTCAAAAATGATACCCCAAATTAATGGGCTCAGAAGTAAAATTCTTCACTTCCCTTCTATTCCTCGGCTCCTATTTTTAATTCTTTTCTCACCTCTCCTCCAAATAAAGCCATAGAATCTAAAGTTTGCTTTCTTTAAGGAAAGCCACAAAACCTAAAAATATGTTTTAATCTTCCCTTGATTTTCTGTGTTGGAGATAACACTTAGGAAATTCTCCGTCCTTCCTTACTGAAAATGGATCACAAGCCTCCCTTATAAAGGGTCCCGCTGCCTATTTTGAGGCGGGAATTCTGCGAGACAAAGAAGGTAAACATAGTGGGCTTCTCTAGTCAATATAAATAAAATAGTATAAAATATGCAGTTCACACTCAGGCTTTGGATCTTCAATGTGAAGCCTCCTGTGTATGTAAAAATATGAAAAATTTTAAAGTATTTTTTCTGTTAATGTAGCTTTTATAATAAGCAGGCAGAGAACTATCCCCCCTCCTCTCCTTCCACACTGAATCAACACATTTTTTCGCCATTAGATAATTAGAAAAGAAACTCATTTATTGGGTTAATAGGCATGAGTAAATAAAAACAAAAAAGGTTGAAGTAGCACCTATTGCCAGAACCTCATTTCATGATTCTAAGATCTTTTGTTTGGGGTTTTTTTTCTTTTCCTACTTGAGGAGGCTTTAGGAGAGGTGTATGTGCTCCTCACCACGAATCTCATGTGAAGGTCCCTGCTTTTTCCCATGCCAAGGAATGATAGAGGAAACAGTCTTCCGCTAAATTACCAAGTGCAGTTAATATCGTGTCCAGTCACAACTGTGTCTCAAGCTCACATTTTCTTTTTCCCTTTTAAACTCCAACCTGAGACCATCGTGCTCAGTGAAGTGAGTCAGACGTAGAAGGTTAAATACCGAACGTTTCTCTGGTATGAGAATCCCATAATACAGGTATTTTATAGAACTGAATAGGGGAAATAGTGGGAACGAGGGGAGAGGATGAGGACGTGGGAGGGTCAAAAGGAAGAGGGGAAGGATTTGTAATCTGGCCGTGACATGTATGTGCACAAAATACTCAAGTTCAATGTAAACAATTGTGTATTGCATGTATGCATATTAATAAAATGGGAAAAAATAAAATCTCTCTGGACCTTGGTCATCAGAGCCGAATGAACCTTCCACTGGGCTCTCTCCCACGGCTGTTACATTGACTGTTGGGAGCTAAACTTTTTTTCAGCTTGTTTTCTTCTGAGATGTAGACAGTGAAGAGATAAGGAAGTTTCAGGAAGAACTGATTATTGTTGGCCTAACTCCCTCCTGATACTTGGAAAGACAACTAGGAAACATTGTATTATTTTGATTGAGCTCTATTATTCTGTACAAAGGTATTGTAATTTTTTTTTTTTTTTTTTTGGCCCTGAGCATTGAACTATTGAACTATTCTAGGTTCCCAACCTCCAAAGCTATTTTTGTTTCTTATTCTTCTTCATTTTCCCTCCCTTTCTTTTTTCACATGTATTCTTTTTCTCTAACCCATCCTCCCCCTTCTCTTTCTTTTCTTGTTTTTAGTTTCAGTTATTTTCAAGGGGATAAAAGCATGTATAAAGAAAACATGGCAAAACGCAGATGAAGTCTGCCTTATTTTTCTTTCTTTAATCTCAAGTAGATAATCACACAGAGACTTTCAGGCAGTATCTACCACATGCCCCCGACTCCTAAAACTTTTCTCTTTCACAGGCCGTATTGGAATCTGTGCATTGTTGTGTGCACAGAGCCATCTTTAATCTTAGGAACATTTGGCATCAGGCCCTTCTGGTATGTTTAATCAATGATGACATGTTGATTAGTATTATCTGTAATCAGAAGAACTGCATAGTCAAGCAAATCGTAGCTTCAGATTTAAGGGTTGGAGTAACTCTAAAACCCAGACTAAATATTGAGCAAGGCATGCTGTCTGAGCAAGCAAATGAATTTCAAATTAACCAGTAAATTCAGCACGTTTAAATAACTACTCTGTATTGGGTTTAGCTACGGCTTTATATACGGCAATGAGGAACCTATGCATGTTTTTTGCCATCTTATAACTTAGTAGCACTTATATATGTCTTACTGAAGACATCTCATTGAAGGTAAAAGTAAGTCTGTCCCCTTTTGACTAATAGCAAATGAGAAAATTAGTTATCCAGGACTTAGGTTTTCTGAACAGAGTTATTTTGTCCAGAAGTCTTCTTCTCAGCCCCTCTGCTGGTGGAGCAGGCATGACGGGAGGCAACAGAGCAGTGCTGGCGAAAAGGGATGTTCTTGGGAGGTAGAGGACTGGCAGAAACGGGAGACAATGAGCAGGATGGCTGGTCAGCATTGCCCAGTGTCTAGTAATCCACAGGTGCTCGGTGATTCAATCTCTTTTGTGCAATAGAGGATAATGCCAATATGAAAACAGAAGTTCCCATAGGTTCTTCCAAAGTCATAAGAATAATATTCATTGGGTAATAAAAGCAGAGAAATTCAGTTCCAGAGATTTTTCTCAACAAGTGATAACACAGTAATTAAAGAAGCAAAATATATATGGCCAAAACATAAATGTTAATTGACCGAGAAGTCATTGAAATTGAGAAAACTCAGAGAGTGACCGTATCAATTTGTCTTATGATTAAGTAGAACTTATAACATTTAATGATGGTCAAGTTGCATTTTGCTTCTGGGCTTTATGTATTACAGTGATTGAGAAAGTCTTGCTTACTACACGTGTGTCATATATGAGGTATAATTAAATATGAAGTGTATTTAAATAAAAAAATATAGACATATTGCTGTTAGGCTCTTTCAAAATTCTCCCCCTCGCTTCAAACAGATTTACTCCATTATTGTTGCCACTTTCTGAAGCGGTTGTGCAAATCTTCCTTGACTGTCTTTAGCTGATCACAAATTTCTTCTGTCATGGCTACCTCTACGTACTGAAATGAGTCAAAATATTTACCACTCATGGTCATTTTAGAAGAGCCAGAAGTCACATGATGCCAGATTCTGTGAATGAAAACTGTACTTTTTTTTTTTTTTAATGAACTTGCCTTTCTCTTGGATGGCACTTGGAAATGGCACTATTGTGTGTGTGTGTGTGTGTGTGTGTGTGTGTGTGTGTGTAACATACCTCACAAAGACACAACATAAGACTTCTAGTACTGCTTCTGAAAATGGCAAGAATGATAGGATAAATACGGGTATCAGGGAAATTAATGAAAACATATTTTTTTTCATTGTACCAAATTTTAGAAATTTAAACATTGACTATGTTTGGGTCACCTCTTGTCACTTTGCCCTGGAGGAGATGGCACCACCTGTCACATATTATCAGTGCCTTGTTCATCCGCCTTTGGCTTCGTTGGAGCCCTTGAGATGCAGCTCCCCAGGTGTTAACTGCTTTGTGCACCTGCTATGTTTCAAAGTGTCATCTAATGTCTGTGCTCCTTCCTGGGGGCATTTCTCAACCACAGAATGGCTGAAGTTGGTACATAAACACCCCATGCTATTTTCTTCTCAATTTCCGAGATGTGTGCACAGTCTCTGGTTTCTTCGTAATTTTTCAAGAATTCTCAGCGGGATTGGTGTCTTTTCGCTCTCAGCCATAACTGTCTTGTGAAAACATCTATCATTGGCTTTCCTTCTGTCGTTGTTATATTTCCCTGTTCTTCCTGAAAACAACCCCAGATAAACTACTTGCTCCTAAATCCTTGTCTGAGTTCATTTGCATGGACCTGAATTCAGACACAGCAATCCCAACTGATCTCTCACCCTTGCGGATCAAAGATCCAATTGGATCTTCTGAATGGTTAATATTAAGATTGCTGTGAATATTGAGACAGGCCTGATATAGGAAAACTCAGTACATTCATTAGGCATAAACCTCAGTACATGTGGGAGAGAAGCCAAAAATTGGTAGTCCTATTTCTCCTACAGAAAAGGTTTATGGAAATATATGAAAGAAAGTCATTAACTTCGAATCATAAAATGAAAGTGTTACACATTTGGATGGGGAACAGACTGTGGCAAGCCTTTTAAAATCAGCTTTTTTTTTGAACAACAAAAAACTAACTTATTACCCTTTCTGAATGCTTTAATGGAATGAATCCTTTTGTTTTTAGTTAGTAAGGGATGGTAAAGAGAAAAGAAATGGTCAGCGTTTTTTGTTTTCTATTGCTACTATCACATACGATCACGAATTTAGTAGCTGGAACAACGCTCATTCATCATCTCAGAGTTACATAGGTCCTGATGGGAGTCTCACTGGGCTAAAATCAAGGTGTCAGCAGGGCTGTTTTTTCTTCCAGGAGTTCTAAGAGAGACCATGCTTCTTTGGCTTTCTCAGCGTTTAGGAAACACAGGGCTTCCTTAGCTAAAGCCCCTTTTCCCATCTTCAGACAGACAGCGCTGCATCTTTCTTCAGTCTTGAGGCTGTGACTGACTGGAGCCAGGAAGGGTTCTCTTGGTTCTCTTCTCTTCAGAAATCATGTGATTTGACTGTAAGCATCTCAGCAGTCCACAATAATCTCAAGATAATCTCAATTATGTCTATGAATTCCCTATTTTAAGGAGAAAGTTGATTTAGTTCAATTAAGAAATAAAAATGATATATTCTTAGGGCATGCAACCTGATAAATTTTGGTACACATATGCATTGTGGAATGGCTGTGCCGAGCTCAGTAACACACATCCCTCACCAAAGCCATCGCTTTGGTTCTTGGACTAAGTGTTTACTCTGTCAACAATTGTCAGGTTTGCAATTCATTATTATTAACTGTAGGACTACAAAAATTTAAACTAAAATCGCCCAAAGCAAAAACAATTTATAATATTTTGCAGCTATATCTAAGATATTTGTTTTCATAATTATAACTGATAACAATTTAGAACCAATGGGTTTTACACATATACATGTAATATTTGATGGACAGATGTTTAATCCCTTCTTTGTTGTTGGTAGCGTAGAACTATTTGGAATGGATAGTGTTTTGGGGGCATTTGATCAGTATTTGAAAACATACAACCTAAAATCTGCTTTCTATATTTAACATAAGAGTCAACAATATTTAGCATTTTCATTTTACAGATGTTATAAAATTGATTTATTTACCCCATTATTAAAGCAGAATTTACAATCTTTACCAAGTCTTATTTATATTGATGCCATTGGTGATAATTAAGTAGTTTCGATCTCTTAAATATTTAAGTAAAGGGTTAACCACTATAATATATAATCTACTTATCACCCAGCAAATGTAACTTATTCATATAGTTAAATCCAATAGACCAGTATTTTTTAAATTGTAGCAAATATAAATACTATTTATTTAATTGTACCAAATGTGAACAAGATACAAAAAGTTTTGATGATTTATACATTTAAGATTAAGATGGAATGTATCTCATATAAAAATAGTACTTATTGGTTATTTTGTATGTATTAAACTTATGTAATTTTAGCTCTACAAACTTAACATTATAAAGAGCTTAGAATTACAGCATATTTTGTACTCAGATGTACACCTTTAGCCTGACAGATATATATGTATATGTATATATACATGATATATTATGCATATATGATATATAATTATACATATCAATATTACGTACATGATTATATATATATGTATATATATATGTATATATATATATATGTATATATATATGTATATATATATATATATATATATATATATATATATGTATATATGATGTATTACAACCTAAGATATCTTTACTGGATAGTGAGACCTTTGAACAGTTACCTGTTTGTTTTAATTTTATGTTGGAGGAAAAACTCTGGAGGATTAAGAGTCAAGGTCAGTCTTTAGCTACATGCCATTGGAAAAGAAAAAAAATTTTTTTTTTCTGAAAATACCTTGTATGTCCCCAAACCAAAAAGCAAACAAGCAGAGTAACCATGTATACAAATTTTATATTTTATCCCCATACATTTTTAAACATATAACTAGAAACTTTTACACCTTTCATGTGCACTACGAAGATCTCTTAACCAACATTTTCTTTGTTGTTGTTGTTGTTGTTTGTGGTATGGCTGAGAGGGCGTGGGAACTTGTGTCCCATCCCGTGTACCTTTTTTTGTGCCTCTTTTCATCCGTATCCATTGTTGTATCCTTCATAACAAACTGGTAAATGCAAGCAGGAATTTCCCTGAGTTCTGTGAGCCACTTGAGCAAAGTAATCAGATCTGAGGTTGGGAATCGTGGAAACTGATTTCCATAGCCAGAGATCAGAAGCACAGATCACAAACTGAATCCTTTTACATCTTCTATTGATGGGGTCTGATTTGCTCTGTGGGTAGGTGGATATGATTAGAATTGAGTCAAATTGGAGAGCACGCAGCTGGTGTTCTTCGCAGAATGAATTGCTTGTTTCTAAATGGTAAAAAGGCCCTATATCGTTTCAGGCCACAGAAATAATCTGGATTGTGAGCGTACTGTTGGAGAAAGTGAACTTGAGTGTCTACGTACATATACACCGGCAGTTTACACCTAGGAATGGAATTACTTGGTCCTATAGTAACTCCATTCAACATTTTAAGGAACAGCCAGAGTACTCTCCAATGTGGGTACACTTTTAATATTTCTCTACATCTTCTCCCACATCTGCCAGTATTTTAGGAAACAGTTTTCTGATGGTGAAACAGTCAATAATTTTCTATATATTTTTGGAGATTGGAATTCATATTTGCTGCCGGACATTGGTCTAAATAGTCTTTTTAAAAAGGAAGTGCTTTTTTTTCTAAGAAAGAAAATGAGTACCTAGGATATGAATGGCCTTGAAGTCCACCGTAGAATAAGAATGTTTGTTGGTTGATGTGCATCTAGTTATCTTGAGGTCGAAAACAAGATCCTAAAGTTGGTTGGTTTAATCATGTCTCCTTCCTGAATTGGCCCCCAGACTGGAAGTGGCTTTGTGGGATGCTGATGGCAGTGTGAGACAAGCTGCTCTTTGCTACAGATCTTGTGAGATGTGTGGAAAGATGCAGTAACGGGTAGCAACAGCTAAAATGTATGTGTCCTCTGGCCTCATAAACTTGCTTTTTAGAATCTACTCTCAAAAACTATGCATATTAAGTGTATGAACTCATCACACCATTGCTTGTGGCAGAAAAATTAACAACTATGAGTTAATAACCAAAAAACAAAAACAACAACAACAAAAAAAACCCACCTGGACCACACCTGAAGGCCCATCAGCTGTGCAGTAATTAGGCAAGTTGTGCCATATCGATTGAATGAAACATCGTCCAGGTGTGATAAGAAATGACCTCAGAGCGCCAAGGTCAACTTGGAGAAATAGTCAAGGGGGAGAAGGGAGGAGAAGAGGTTGTTGAGGGATGTAAGCAATACAAAATCATTTTATAAGGATACAACAAAGCATCAGACCCACAGGTGGAGTCATGGAGAGATGTGATTCTCTATTATATGTGAGGAAAAAGGAATATATTATTTTTTTCTCAATAAGTCTTTGCATGAGGAGTTTGAGTAGGTGTTATTGTGTGATTTCTGAAAAGAGTTTAACACAAGAAAGCATAGCTTTGTAAAGGTCAACGATTTGCCCAAAGCACTTCTTATATGTGAATGTTGAATAAAAATTCCTTGACACACTGACAAGTGTAGAATTATGAGTAGTGAGGCTGTTTCATGTAGTGTCAAGTATCATATAAGAGCCTACAAGTGATTCTGCTTTCATGGCTTCTCAAAGAACCTAAATGCTTGTAAAATAAGTGTAAAACCAATAAAGAATATTTAGGTTTTTAGTTTGTTCATTTTTGTTACATGTAAGGAGTACTTTCTAATGTTAAATTTTTGAAAAGTTGAAATTGTAGGGCATCCTTCATGTTTTTTACTAAAACAATCCAATGTTTTTCTAAACAATGTCCAATAACACCTCGAGGAATGAAGCACAAGAGTGAGGACCTTCTGTTTTTGACACCTACAAATTTCTGAGACTGTCTCAAGTTTACGTCCAGCCTGGGAAATTTCACAGTTCAGCAAGACTCTGTCTCAAAAATCAAAACTAAAAATGGGTGACAAATGTAGCTCAGTGTGAATCAAGCCAGGCTTGATTCCTAGTACAAAAAAAAAGAGAGAGAGACATAATTATGATGAAAGAAATATGTTGCAATTTTCTATTTTATGTAATGATCTTATAATAATTTTATGAGATATGAAAGGAAGATATTTTTGTTTTCATTACATAAATCAGGAAATAGAACCTAGAGAGGTTCAGGTACTTGTCCAACAGCCCAGTCTCTGGTGGGAGGTGCCCGTGTATTTTTTTTATCTGGGAGTGTGACAGACCATCTCCCTTCCACAGTAGCATAAGGGACAGAGATGGTACTTCTGAACACTGATCAGTCATTAATTCTGTTGACCTAAGAATAGTTTGGGAACTCCTAGTTTGTCGTTAGTTCTCTCTTTGTGTAAGACACAGGTCCTCCTTAGTTAGGTAACTGTACAGGTGTTGTGAATTAAGCAAGAGATGTGGCATCCCACACCTAAATTTTGCTTCTTTGTTTCTTCTGCCATTGTATTGGTTGTTTGCCATTTGTTTTGTAAACTCCCTAAATAAGCATACTTCCCACGGGGGAAAAAATTGTATGCCTGTGTGTATTGTCATGTAAGTAATACACACAGTGTGTCACATAAAGGCTAACCCAAACAAGGACTCAGTAAAGGCAGTATCCAGAGAGGTGAATGCTAAGTAGAAAATGAAATGTTTATGGGGAAAATACAGGAGCCACAAAAGATTAGAAAGCTGGAGAACATAACTTACAGTTTGCTAAGCCGGTGGATTCTATAAATGCATTGTGCGAAGGGGGAAAACACAAAATCACAAAGGCTTTCCTTATCTGACCTGCATTTCAGCGAGCACACTTGCATAGGAACTGAAACATCAAGCTCATGATAAGAATCATCAAACAGTATTTTTCTGGTGATGTCTTAGCCAGTCAGCAAGAATGGCAAGTTCTCTCATGTTCTTCTTGAATAATTTTGGAATGTCCCTGTAGGTACATCGTGACAATAAATCTTCCTTTCCTGGGAAAGGGAACGTGAGAGAACTTGGGCTCTTCATTTCTTCTCAGTGCTAGAATTCCTTATGCTAATCAGTCCTCACTCATGCCGGGCCACAGTCATGACTGCCCAGTGCTGCCAGCATCTTTGGTAGCAGCCTGTCTGTGGTCTCAAGGTGGCACCATCTGTGCAAAGGGAGTGATGTTGTGGCTAATTCTTCTCTCCAAATCCCATGGAAAATGCAAAGACACTATTTACTGTCCTACTATGTCTCTTTTATTAATGGTATTGAGGATCAGACCTGGGAACTTTACTTTGAGCTAACAGCACCCTGTACCCTTTTTATATCTGAGACAGGATCTCGTCAAGTTACTAAGTTAAGTTGCTCAAGCCGGACTTGAACTTTTGATACTCCTGACTCAGCTTCCTGGAGTCCTAGGATTGCAAGCGTATGTTATCACACCTGGTTCACGTGGCCTCTTATATCAGTAAGTTTCTCCATTCATCTTTAAGCCTCAAAACCATGCAAAAGTGCCGTCAACTCTCCTGTCCTCACTTGGGACATTGCTCCATTATTCTTGAGCTTAAGCCATTGCTTGGACTTAGCCATTGTTCTTTAAGTCTATCCTTATGGCCCTACCTCCAGCACCTTTCATACTTGACCAGATGGGCTTGAGCAGAAGGAAATTTGTCGCTCAGAAACACCAGGGATGGGTGAGAAGTCCCAGTAGCTAATAGTGCCTTGCCATCATTTGTGGAACTAGTGTGAAATGTTCTTTCTACACTCTTCAGTTTTCCATGTTTTCGTGTATGGGCTTGCTCTCTTATCAGGGACATGATATTCAAGTACATTTTCTTTGATGATTTTTTTTCGTCTCTTCACCTCTTGGAACCTGGCTCTACCCAGAGCAGAGATGTCTTTACTCTCTCAAGGCTGGAGTTTTTCACACTCTCTACCTTGTAACTTTTGGACACCATGCCACCTCGTTGCCTGCCAGTTTCTGGACAATATTTTATCAAATTCCAAACTATCTCATGAGGTTATATTCTTCCAACCTAAGTGACATCAATATGCAAGAATTGAACTATTTCTTTGAAGTGCTTTGATCTTAATATTGAATGGCTTTCCCCATGGGAAAAAAAATAGAAATGTGGGGTGAAATAATTTCATGATATTGTTCAAGCGCCTCAGTGAGACAGCGTTGAAAAAAAAAAGATTAGAAAATAATCTATGATCTCCAAACATAAGTAAAAATTTAAAAAGCCTGTAAACTAGGTACCTGCGGTATCAAAAGCTTCACCAGATGTGACTAAGGATGCTGAGAAAACTTGAGCTTCCCATTGGCCTTATGGGGTACAGAAAGTATATAGGAAGTGAACCTTAGAGCCCACCCACAGGGGAAGCCTGCTAGGAGATCTTGTTATACTTGGACGCTTCAAAGCTGTGTCCTTGGAGACAAGGTGAACTACATAAAATTCACTTTGCATCAATGAAATGTTGATTTTAGACCAAAGGCTGAATGGGGGAGGAAATTCTCTTCTACAAATTCATAATCATAAATCACCGATCATATGGGCTGTAGCTCATTTTCAGTACACCTTTGAGCCTGGGAAATTCCAAAAGCATCACTCAATTCACGTGATAGTGATTTGGTAATGCCCTTGGATACCTCAGAAATGAAAATATTCATCTTTTTAAATGAAACTTCGAGTTAAAACTCATTTAAAATGGGTAAGATTTCAAATAAAAATGAAAAATTGGCACTTCAGAATTTAGAATACATAAAGGGAGGAAGTGCCACTTATGAAAACCAGGAGATACCTGAAAACTGGTCAGATACAGAAGATAAAATAATATATGGCAATTAACTTGAAAATTGAACTGAGACAAATATTTCCAAGAAAATATGAGCAACACAAATTAACTCAATGTCAAGGAAAAATCTGGATGTAACTACTTCTTCAAAATATTTATTTTTAGTTAAAAATTCTCATGCAGGAAGCACCAGCCCTATATTTTCAGTAAGTCCTAATAAGTAGCTTTCAGAATAAGTAGTTTAATTAGTAAGCAATCTATTTCATAGTATTGTAAGAGGAAATGCTATCAAACTCTTCAATGAAATGATAAATCACAATAACAAAACCTGAGAAAGAAAAATTTGGGGTCGTCTTACTAGGATCTATATGCAGAAATCCTAAATTAAATGTTAACAAACCAAACCTAATAAAGTATAAAAGCATTAATAATTGCCAGCTCTGTTGTCTCAGTTTGAAGTTAGTGAACTCATTGTCCCTCTTCATCCCATTAGCAGATTACAGGAGAAAAATAATCTCATCATCTACATATATACAGAAGAAAATCCTTGACAAAAGAACGGCCTGTGGAAGAGGCGTTCAAGGAAGATGCTAACACAGGGGTAAGTTTCATTTTCTGAAACTGGGTCTTGCGCATGTGACCTACTGAACTACAACGGAAGTTGGGAATTCAGTGAAATACCTAGAGAAATCTTGTAAATAGTAAATAGTGCTGAACTTCACCCCATTTCCACCAAGTCTCCTGTCTTCGTCCACTTACGTTTCTTAGTACACTTTCTTTTTTTAAATTTTTCCCCATTTTATCGATATGCATAAGTGCAAAACTTAAGGTTTACAATGACGCTGAGCATTTTGTGCACATATGTATCTTTTCAGGGTGACAAGGACTTTCCCACTTTCCTTTTGTCCCTTCCCCAACCCATCCCTCCCTCCCCACCCTACCCCCCTGTTTCACGTGTTTTTTTCGTTTCCAAATCCATGATATAGTTGTGCTCTGGGTCTCTCATATCAGAGAGACCATTCAATGTTTCACCTTCTGCTTTTGACTCACTTCACTAAACATAATGTTTTCAAGCTTCTTCCATTTGCCTGTAAAAGCCTCCACGCTGTTGGACTTTATAGGTGCATAGTATTCCATGGTGTATAAGTACCACAGTTTCTGTATCCATTGGTCTGTTGATGGGTATTTCTGAGAAGTAGCTCTCCCTCCTTACCACTTGCTCAGGGTGACTGTTAAGCTTAGTTGTCAACTTGATTGGCTTGGGAACTGTCCAGAGGATTTTGAAAGCACATTTGGGGTCATGGGGTATGACCTTCAGTGCTGTGTCTGGCCCCTTCTTCCAGGGAACTTCTCCCCTGCTTAGACTCTTAGTTGTTGTTTATTGAGAATATCCACTCCGCATGTCCTTCTATTACGCCATTTTACCATGATCTTCTCCTGTGACATTCCTGGCTTGGATCCAACTGACCATGACATGAACCCCGTGAAACAGGGAGCCAAATTTAACTTAAGTTGTGTGGGTGTTTAGATATTATGTGCACAATAGAAAAGTAATATTCTTGGTCACCAATAATTTTTAATATCTTCCAGTAATATGTAAGTTTATTTTGTCCTCGACGTTTCCAAACTCTGTTCTCTTTATTGTTTTAGAACACACACACACACACACACAGAGAGAGAAAGAGAGAGAGAGAGAGAGAGAGAGAGAGAGAGAGAGAGAGAGAGAGAGAGGAGAATTCAAGCACAGAAGAGAACTTAAACCTATGAACTTCAGAAAATATTGTATTCAGAGAGCAGGACTAGGGAGATGTGTTGGTTGCTTGTTTTGGTCCTTGGGGCTTCCACACTGGGCTACATCACCAGCATATTTTAACTTTTGATTTTGGAGGTCTTGCTAATTGCCTAGGCTGGGCTTGAATTTATAATCCTCCCGCGCCACCCTCCCACAGTGCTGGGATTACACGCCTGTGCCACCAGAATCAGATGTTGTTATGAAAGAGAACAAGATGCTTAAAAGAATACCTTTAATAAAAAAAAAAAACTGGTAAAATGCACAGCCCTAGAAGAGGAGATATAAGATTTTAGAGAAATAGTAAGAGACATAAAGAATCTACCCCAGAGATCCAGTAGGCAGCAAATACTATTTCCAGAAGCAACAGAGCACAGGAAACAGAGATGTCTAAATTATCTAAAAAGCAATGAGAACATTTTTCAAGACGAAAAATAGACCGTAGCTTTTAAGTAAAAGGACTTACACCTAGGTATTAGGGAATTTAAAAAAAAAATGATAAAGAGAAAAAAAGAAATTTTTGAAAGTAGAATTATCAGTAATAGTCAAAGTGTATTCAATTTCCAAAGAATAATTTTTAATCCCTTTTGTTCTCTTCTTTCCGTCAGTATATCCACCCACGTACACACAGTCCCATCCATCATCCATGCCTGCAGCCGTGTTAACTCATCCTTCCTAAATTTTCTTTAATATTCCAAGCATTTCTCAAGCTTTCTTACTAAATTTATCACTTGTACTACAAAACAGATCTGCCAAGTTTTTTCTCTTAAATCAGAATATTACTAACTCCTCTACTGTGACATTTCTCCAATTGTTTTCATATTTTACATCAGAACCTTTGCACTTTGTTGCTTGATTTTACTAACCTATATACCTATGATAGATGATATTTTGGGATTTGACATTTCTCATTTAGTATATTACAAATAGCATACAAGGTCAACATGGATGTAATTAACTTTGATTATCAGCTGCCTAAGAAGCCCTTTCAGGGATTTAGTACAATTTATCCATCTACTGTCCACAGAGTCCCTCAGATTCTACTCTCTTACTAGCCAACGTTCAGAGAATTAATGAGTATCTAGAGCGGGGAGATTGTCATAGTATATCTCCAGGATTCTGCTTTCTGTGACACTTAGTACTGAAGTTTGTGCACAATAACTATTTCCTACCCCAAAATACCATCTACTTATCTCTGGAAAACACATGTTTACGTAACAGCTTAGCTCACCCTCTGGGGAGAGTGTGTGAGTTATGCACAGAGCAAGGCTCCATTGTCCTCCTCAAATGGACTTTCGACTACTAACTTCTTTTTATTTCCCAAGCAAGTCACCAGATTCTACAGTTCACGGTCTGTACATGAAACACAATTCTGCCTCCCCAAGCGGGTAACCTTAATATAGAGTCAGAGTTTATCACGGTGAAAGGTGATGAATAGTAGTTTTAATTTCACTTTCTAAGATAATCACATAATGCAACATGCCGCCTTTTACACCCACCATTTTTTAATAGTCTGTATATACAGTACATGATGATTACATCAAACTAGAGCATTTTGTACGCATGCGTCTTGCGTCAAGGTGGTTCTCCCTTGTCCTTCCCCTTTTGGCCCCCCCAAACCCTCCCTTTTACCCTGACTCCCAAAATTTTCGTCTTCGTGGCAGAATACGCGACAACCACAATTTAAGGATGGTAATATTTATTTAGCTCACGGTTTCACAAGGTCTTACCCAGTCCATTCATTGGGCAACCAAAAATGGTGGAAGTACGTGGCAGAGGCAAGAGAACTGTTCGGAACATTGCAGGCAGAAGCCAAGGGAGGCCGGAGCCAAGCTCATGTTTGAAGACTCCTGCAGGGCTAGAGTTCTCCCAGGAAGAACTGCAGCAATGTTTCTTTTTCCTTCCGTTAGTTACTTCAAGCTGCCAGTGGGGCAACTTCCCATTGGAGAGTGTCCCCTCCCTCACTTTATGACCCATAAGTCAACAACACACACATGAAAGCTCTGCCTTGGGCAACCCCCAACCTCGGCACATTGACACAATGTTTTCAGGTCAAATCCCAAGCTCCTTTCCCTTCCAGTCAGGCCCTGTCTCCACATAGCACACAGTTCTCAGTATACAAGGCTTTTGGCGTGTCTCAAGATCCAAACCATAGCACAGCTACAAACTGCTGAGTGCAGGCTTTGCGCTGAGCCTTCCCGGTAGAGGCATATCGCGTATCCTGTTCCTGCACGTCACTCCAGTGCCCTCTGTCATTCTGTAAAAGAATTTAAGGAAGTGGTGGTAATCAGAGGAAACTGCTCGCTCTATTTTGGGGAAAATGTCTGTGATAAAGATGGTTTTTTCATCTCTTAAAGCCAAGTGTTTGGGTCTCTGAGAGAATCATTCATAAAGATTAGGGGGTGTTTGAGAGCAGGAAAAGTAGGAGCTCATTTCCAGGTGGATGTCTTCCATGGCACACAGCTTTGTTTACACCACAACCTATCTAAAGGGAGTTAGTCAACACTCTCAAGAAAGAGAGCAAGGGTAGCAGAGGAGTTGCTTACACCACATTTAGAATACAGAGCTTCCTGTGATGGCCTGCAAAAAAAGAACTCATTTGTGTTACCTTGTGGATTCTTCGTCAAAAATGGCTGCTAATCACCAAGAATACCTGGTGTCAGTGGCTTCAGTGATCTTTCTAGCTCTGAAGGTCTTAGGGCCTCGAAAGTCTCCTTTGGTCATGAAGTAGAAAAAGAAATAGCGATTCCAGGAGGCGAGAAAGAAAAGATGTCTGAGCTTAGTCTGCCATCTCGTGGCTCAGCATGAAATAGGTACTCCACTCAGAAATTATCTCTCAGACAGATGGGAAGAGAAAAGAAGAGGAAAAAACGTGACTCAGGCTTTTGGACAACATGATGGTATTCTTCAATTGCATTTTGAAGTATTTCTATGAGAAAGATAGTACTTCTATGAGATAGTACTTAGCTACAACAACTATGGTTTTAAACTTAATCTGGGCTGATATAAAGGGTGTAGGTGAGAGTTATCTACATTTCTCACTTTCTTTAAGTCCATTTCCAGTATGAGAGGGCTCTCTTCCTTCATTGTCTTGTGCCATCTAATCTGAGCCCTCTGTGGGTGTCAGTAGGAATTTCTGGGAATCCAGGGGTGAGGGGGTATTGGAATTCCCTCAGCTCCTCTGCTGCAGATGGAGACATAGTCTCTATTTTATTAGCTGTCTTCCTTCTTTCTTCTTTCTTTTGTCACTGTTGCCTAAGTATATCCATTTCCTTCTGGTGGGAATTATGTCTTACTATCTCACTGTCCTATGTACTGTGTAGTTTTCTATCACACTTTGTGAGCTGACCTTCTGTCTCAGTCCCCTCTCTCTCCCTACTGCCAACACTCGTGTTACTACTATTGTAAAGTATTGATAACTCACAGCCATATAGTTAGGCTTGTTGGAAATCAGTAGTTTTTATTATTTGATTAGACATAGAACATTGAAGTAGGGTTAAAAATTATTGTCAACAAAAATACTGTGTCCCTGTTAATATAAACTCCTCTAATAAGTTACCAGACCGTTTGTATAGATATCTCTATGGAGGTATTATAGATCACACTTCTAATGTTAAGAGTGGAATTGGTTATTTGAGTTGATAAATTGTTATGATATATCAACATCCAGTAGATCTTACTTTTTACCATTGACATTGATATTTATCCCACTGTTAAAGAGGTTACGGCAGTTGGAGTCTGTTAAGGATGGATAACTTCTGGTGGTTTGGTTTAGTCTAGATAAGCAATATAAATGTCTGTTTTATAACTGATGGTGATTAGCTTGCCCTTAACCACATACAATATGGAAATTCATTTCTCCCTCACTGGAAAGGGGAGAAGAAAGGGTAACCAACAAAAGTATATATATCGAGAAGACCCAAAATTAGCAATGAGTAGGCTTTAAAGAAGGACATAAATATAAAAATCTAAATGAACTTAAGGACATTACAAGGAAAAATAAAATATAATGGAAGAAATGTCAATAGTTGAGGCAGAATTTATCAACATTACCTGGTTACACTCCACAGAAATAGAGCTATGCTAAAATGGGGTGATAAGTCACCTGTAAAAGTGCCTAACTTACTAGAAGTTTGTATCACAGGCTCTAAAGTGTGACACCGATAGGAAAGGAAGAAAAAAAAAAACAAGTTTCTCTAAAAATTTTCTTAGGGCCAGGGATCATGGGGCAAAATCATTCAATCTCCAAAAGAAAGTAATTGGCAACACTGACTATTAATATTTGACAAGATTTTTCTTCAATATAGGGGGAGAATTTACATTTTTCCATGATAGAGAAAACTTTGATTCCTGCACTGATCAAAGCTCCTAGCATGATACTGAGTTGCTGGGCTTTATGTCTGCACTCTCAACGGTGTTGGAAATTTTTATGTCGTCTCAAGGCAAAGATGTAAGTCTTCCTGGCGGTCCTCAACTCAAGATGCTTTGCGTCCTGCTCCACATTGCTCCACATTTTTAGCCTGTATGATGGTGTACCTGTCCACAACCATAGTGGTCCCAATTTTAAAATAGGACACGTATCCTCTCATTTGGAAATATTTGAATGTAGATTACTTTGTTAACACTTGGTTTCCCACAGAAAGACAATGTGTTTCACAAAGATGGTTCTCAAAACCATGAGTCTAGCCCAAATTTGAAGTGTTAAAATTCACCCTGAGTTAAGAACAAGTTTCTTTGAAAAATTAAGTTTTTTTTTTTTTTTTTATCATTGTACCACCATACACACGTGACAAGTGGGTTAGCCTGTCTGGATTTCTAAATGAGCACAGTACTACATGAGTTTGTTTAAGGAAGACCAAATGAAGTAATGAGGTACTTTGTGTGAAAACAACTTTAAACCAGCAAGAATTGCATAAAAATGAACACATTTTAATTCTTTTCCCCCAAGTCTTCTTAATTAAATGCTTCTGAAGATGGTAAATTAGAAGTCTTTAGTTACTATGTGCAATTCTGAGTTAATGCAACAACACTGATAACATTACTCTTTATGTAATTTACACTAATATATCTGTGTATATGAGATAAAAATGTGAATATATTAATATGGTTTTATTGTTTCTTAATAATAAGCCTCTCCTTATTGAGCCCAAAGCACCTATTGTCTTAGACTAACGAGGGGACTGAGAGAACAGGGAGAAGTGAGAGAAACCATAGCAGAAACCCCCCCAAAAAAATATGATTTGTAAAGTTATTTTTATTGTTGTTTTTTCATAACAATCTTGGTAGTCAGGCTTTACTGTGGGAGAAAAAAATTCTCTAAAGCTCCTTCTAGTCTTGTGAACAGGTAAGAGCCATCCTGCAGGATGAGGACATTGACTTTCCTTCATAGAAACATGCCTGTTCCTTCCAAGGCCACTAAGGAAAAGGTAGATGGATTTGAAGTAGAAATAAGAAAAATCTCAGTGGAATTATCTCAATAGAATATAATAAAATCATATTAGTCAGCTTTATCAGCCTTGAGAATCTTTCCCTCTAAGAAATGAAGAAACAGGAACAGACACAAGACTGGGAATTTTATATGGTAGATTATTTATACAAAATGAAATTGCAGATTGAGCACCTCAACTCCAAACATCGGCAATTCTCCAAAATAGAAAATTTAATTTCAATGCCAATATCATGCCACCATTGGAAATTTCCATTTCTAAGCACTGGTAGCCAGCCGCTTTTTCTATAATCCTACCTTCTAGTAAATTATTTTTTTGTGTGTGGGGGACCCTGTATCTCTGACTGCCTATAACCCACTGCCTCCTCTTACAATCCCCCCTTGGAGTGTTTGACCCTAATTGCCATCAGGGTTTTGAGATGATGACCCCTCTGGCTACTTCAAATTGGACAGGGGCATTGTAGTGTTGGCCGTCAGGGTTTCACTCCATAGAGGGGTGGTATAAGGGTCTTCAGTGGAAGACAGGAGGCTGGCTTTTTTAGCTTTCAGTGCAGATAGGCATCTGTAGCTTGATGACTTGTGGTCTAGGGGAAGTGAATAGCAGTGGACAATTTATATTAGACAAAGTCCAAACCGTAACATCACAAAGATAAAGATCCCCAGAACTAAAAGATATTTTTTAAATTAAAGAATCAGTTAAATTATGACAAAGCATTAGCTTGTTGATTTAATTCCATGAGCACATAAGAGATATTATCAAAATTATGACACTGCCTTAATAATAGTGTAAGTTCTCCCTTCAGTGGTTGTTAAGGCCACCTTATTTTGGAGAATAACTTCTCTCATTGGGTTATATTCAGGGTCGGTGTACCCTGTGATGCTTATGGCCATACAAGAGAATATTAGAATAAAAAAGAATCATACCTTCCTTGAAAAAGTTGAGAAGTTAGTTGGAACCATTGGGTGACTTATCTGAAATGACCATTACTGGCTGTTTCTTGAATAGAAGTTTGAGTCCTTCTAGTGGCTCTGCTGAATATGGAGGTTCAGGGGTCATATCTCTGGTGACAGGCTGGTCCTTCCAAAGCTTCAGGTATGAGTGATGGATCCAGGACTCGTGTTCAGTAACTTTGGCTGTTGTGGGAGTAGACAAGATTACACTGGAGGATCCCTCCCGGATGGGCTCAAGGGATGATGCTGTGGACAGGGTTTGTACCAACACAAAGTCCTCTGGCTGGAAGAGTGGTGGTCTGTTTGTGGTGTGGCCTCTGTTCCTTCAATTAAAGCCTTCCGAAACTGAGAACGAGGTTATATGCTTAACTTGAGCCTCAGTTTCAGGGTCCAGTATGAAGTCATTTGGTGGAAATGGCCTCCCATGTAAGATCTCATGAGGACTCAGCCCAGACTTCCTGGGCATCATCAAAGCTATGAGTAATAATGTTACCCAAGAAAGTCTCATTTTTGGTGTGAGCTTTTACAGGTGGGTTTTAAAGACTCCATTTATCCTTTCTACCTTTCCTGAAGACTGAGGCCTCTAGGCACTAGTGCTCAATTGGCTGAACTTATTGCACTAACTAGAGCTTTAGAGTTTGCTCACAGAAAGAGGGTTAATATATATGTATATTCTACATGTGCTTTTCTGGCCCTCCATGCCCATGCCGCTATCTGAAAGGAGTCCAAATCCCTATTAGCTTCAGGGTCTCCCGTAAAGTACCAAAGGGAGATGGAGCACCTCTTGAAGGCCGTCTTCCTGCCGAAGGAAGTGGGGGTGATGCCCTGCAAAGGTCACCAGAAGGGCACGAATGAAGTCCGCCTCAGAAATCCATGGGCTGATGCAGCTGCTCATGAGGCGGCTAAAGGAATCACCTCGAGGGAGCTGTCAGGCCAGGTCAGTTGGCTAATGTAGCGTCCTATGAGGTGACCAAAAAAGTCACTTTGGAGAAGCTACTAGGGTCACTGCTTTGGGAGCATTCCCTCAACTTCCAACCCAGGTATGATCGAGCTGAGAAGTCACAGGCCTTGATGGATGGACTGTCGCTTGATTCCTTGGGATGGCTCCTGGATGCTGAGCGAAAAATCCTGCCTCCTTGGGAAAGTTTTAAAAACCCTCCATCAGTCTTTCCATGCAGGTAAAGATTCTAATCAGAAGCTGGCAAGGAAGTTATTTATAGGAGAAGGTCTCAAATCAGTCATAGATGAGATAGTCAAGGGCTGTGAGATTTGCCAGAGAATCTGTCCACTTTTGAGCAATTTTATGGAAGGATAAAGGCTGACTTATAATCACCAAAATCTCTTGGAAACTGACCATAACTACATGTTTGTCATTCTTTGTTTCGGGAAAGAGGAAGAAAAAATGTCCAACTACTGAGCTTGAGTGACGGGCAAGGAGTTTTGAGTAATAGCAACAACAAACCTGTCCATCTCTTTCTATCTGCTGTGCCAAGAAGAGGTATTCATTTATTTAATTTTATCCTCCAAATAGTTTAAGTTGCTGTTAAAGAATGTGGAGGTCTCTTCAAAATGAATGGGATCGAGAAAGCTTCTCTTGTCACTGTGGTATTTTCTCCTGAACTATAGAACCAGAGGGTGACTTCATGAGTCTTCTATAAAATTCAATAGGGATCAGACCTTTCCTAGTTCTCAATACTCCCTTCGAGGCTTAGGGGGTATTATTCAATGTGTTCTGTGGAGAATGTGTTTGCCATAAAAATCAGAGGCTGTGTGACTGAAATGTAGGTTTGTTGCTATGAGAGATATCCTAATGTTCTACGGCTTGGATTTTTATTTCATTGCTAAACAAGTCTTGTCCTTGTACTTAGTCACACGTGTTTGTATAGCGCCTTTACACAAATGCTGGAGTTTCTGAAATGTGCTGAGCACAAAGGAAGCCTTTGATGAGGAGGGAATCGGCTATCCTGGGGTCTAAATACCACATCCTACACAGAATTTTCCATGTGATGGGGTTTTCAGGCCCCTGTGTACTTCAAGTGTTCATGTTAGTATGTTAGTGGAACATAGCGCTTCCTACAATTGCCATGAGTTGGAAAGTTTTACTTTTCTTTGATTTGAGCACAGTTGTAAAGATCCTTAATCTCCTTGTGTTTATGATTTGAGTCTATCTCTCTGTCGATCAAACATATGTAATGAACATTCGCTCCTTCTATGAAAAACGTAAGAACATTGATCGATGCTTGGGGGAAAATGAATGTTTGGGGCTATTAAGTGAGTATTGATTTTTCTGTTATTTCACATCTGAGGGAGGTATAAACTCTTCCTGAATGATTCATAACTGAAGGAAGAAGGGAAAAGCCTTAAGGCGAATCATTCAGTGAAATTTAGTGTTCAAGCTGGGAAAGGATTAGGGCTAGAATCAGTGATGTTGCTTATCCTCTCCTTTTAATTCGGGCTTCATTCTGTGAGCATTGAGAAAAGAGACTTTGGAGTTCTCTAACATTTTCCCTCAGATGGGCAGGTACCAGTTGGTCAATGATATTCGACTCTCTTAGAAACATTCTGTTGCATTCTCAACTGCCAATCTCTGGGATCTTTTTCCTCTCTCCCCACTTCAAAGACAGAAGTTACTTTAGTCAATCTGTCTCTCCTTCTTTACCTCATTTGAGAATTTATATAAATATTACATGGACATACATTATTTTTCTCTATAAAGCCTTCTGAACCTAACTTTAAAAATCAGACTTTACTAAGTGCTATGAAAGTAGGTGAAATGTCAAATTATAAATAGCACTAATAGAAATGAAGGTTGTTGAAACATTTTAAAGAGCACTTTTCTATATTCAATAGTTGTAAAATTGCATATTTCTCTATTTCTCTATGATGATAATAATTTTCCCTACCTTGTAAAGTTGATGTGAACATGAAATGACTTAATATGTATAAAATATTTAGGTATTACATCTTTAGCATATAGAGAGTTGCGGATTTTTAATATTATTCTTAGTAGTATCAAGACTATCCTCATTAGTATTCTGCCTTAGAAATAGTCTTGTAATGTTCTTTAGAAGACACATATATGAAAGTTCAGAAGGCACAGGTGTAATCTCAGTACCAGTACCCTGAGAGACTGAGACAGGAGAACCACCAGTTTGAGACCAGCTTGAATACCACAGTGAGACCCTTTCTCAAAAACAACCAAACACCCCCCCCCAAAAAAAAGTTCTACCGTTAGAGATGAATTCATACCTAGAAAAGTATTAAAAGACAATATATTGTATTGTTTATAGACATAGACAGTATATTGTATTGCTTATAGATATAGTTATTGTCATAATTTAGGTATCTTTTAGCAAATTATTTCAGTATATTTTTGAGATTTGTGCACATCAATACAGATAGCTGTTCTGTAATACCCCATTTTGTTAATATAGCATATTTTATCCATTGCATATTTAATAATATTTAGTTCTTCATTACATTACAAACTTGGCGTGTGTGTGTGTGTGTGTGTGTGTGTGTGTGTGTGTATTTGTTACTGATGAACAAATACAAGGCCTTCACAATTGGGTTATGTCTTCATCCTGGTTTTTTATACTTATTTATGGTGGCAATAGTCTATGTATATTTTATATGTGGGCCAAGACATTTTCACTTTTTTCAAAAAATGAAAGGCAGGAAAAAAGAAAAGGCAGAAACCAGTGGGACACAAGTTAGAGACCTGCCTGCTTGCTGGTCTTTTAGAACTCTCTGGGTGGTTACTCATGTATCTGTACCTGGATTTTTCTCCCTGCGGTCTAGATGGCCATCACTTATTGCTCAGTATTTTCTTTTTGTTATATTTAAAATATCCAAAGAACTGGGATTCCACTGAAAGAGACATTAAAGTTCACTCCTTTAGCTAACAGACACTTAAAAAGCTTTTCCTACTTGCGTATGGTGGTGCACACCTATAAATCCAAGAGCTCTGCAAAGCTGAGAGGAGAGGTTTGCAAATTCAAGTCTAGCTTAAACAACCTAGCGACTTTGGGACACTGTCTCAAAATGAAAATTAGAAGCATAAAGATGGGAATGTAGCTTAGTACAAAGACCCTGGGTTCAATCTCCAGGGTCTGAAAGAAAGCAAAAGCAAAAATCAAAACAAGACCAGGAAAGAAGTCCTTCCTCTGAGATTAGTACCATACTAGACTGTGACTTGGCTGTAAAGTGAGTCTTCAATTAAACCATCCCAATGTGAGATGCCGTCTAGACCAGGATAAAGGGTGCAGAGTAACAATGCTCTGAAAGCCCTCCATCTGGGGCTGAGAGCTTGGCGTCTGCTGTCCTCGCTAGCTCTACTTTAATCACAAGTGTCTGAGCCTGCTGTGTTTTTAATGTTCTCTAAGCCTGGAGAATTTTACAATAATCCGCAATGCAGAAAACAATTATCATCTCCAATTAG
The DNA here is from genome assembly GCA_004027205.1 of Ctenodactylus gundi. Lineage (NCBI taxonomy): Eukaryota > Metazoa > Chordata > Mammalia > Rodentia > Ctenodactylidae > Ctenodactylus > Ctenodactylus gundi. The sequence continues at coordinate 1,015,985 of PVKB01000168.1, forward strand.
TATTTTTTGAAAAGGAAATATTGTTAGTACCAAAGAACGAGAACAAGTTTCCACTAAGCCCAGTTTCTTTTTCCACTGCGTATTAGCCATAAATTTATTTAGAAAGCATCTTACAAATACAGACACCCTGACTTAATTGCTGAAGCCCATAAAAATACAAGGAAGCTGACATGGAGATGGTTGAAGGAATTTTTTCCAAGGAGCGACTGGTTGTGCCAGCACTGTGGCCACGTCACATGATCACTAGTCGGATTCTGGAGTGGAAAGTTGCCTCAGGAAAATCTCGGCAGTCATGGGGAATGTTGTTTTCTTCCATCAAGCAGGAATAAAGGCAATAGGGGAAGATTTTTATCACCTAGAATATGGAGCTACAGTAGACCATCTGGTTCCAGGGATTGTCTACTTTCCACAAAGACTCTGATAGTTTTGATATACTCAGCTTCTCAGGTCATATAACTTTTGTGGCAATTATGGAACTTGGCAGTGGTAGGATGAACATGTTCAGAGTACACAAATGAATGGGCATGACTGTGAAATTTATTTTTTTTTTAAAAAAGTACAGGACCAGACGTGACCTATCTGCAGTAGGTATGAAACACCAGCTTAGCAGGACATGTTTTATTTTTTTAAATAAAGGACATTAGTGTGCTAGCAAATGCCTTGCTCTTAGCATGGTCTAACTAAACAGGAAAGAAAATGAGAAGCAACATAAAAATATTCACCAAAATGAACACATGTGCGCATACAACAACACTGTGCATTTTAGAAGGACTTGTATGAAATAAAATGTGCATATTAAATATATGATTTCCATTGGGACAAGTCAAAAGATAAAGGAATGGGAGGTTAAAATAAATAAATAAAATGGGTCAAGGCAGGGGGGAGGCCTCAGTGAGTATGCTGTGCTTGGATTAGAAATTTTGGTTGACTTAACTTTCCACTTCTGAGTGTCCTGAAATATTTGAAAAGGCATATTTGAAGCAATATCAAATGAGCAAACTTTTCTTTTCACTTGAACCCCCCAAAAGATGAGTGAGAAAAAAGACTACTTGTGTGTAGAGCTTCATGGCTTAACATGAATGTGACATAACCTCACCATGTAATTCTATTAAATATTTTCTTTTTTTTTTTTTGAGACAGGGTCTCACTCTGTAGCTCAGCCTGGTCCTGAACTCACTGCATAGCCTGAGCTGGCAGTGGACTCAAGGCAATCCTCCTACCTCAGCTGTCAAAGTGCTGGGATTACAGGCATCCACCACCACGCCCAGCTTTATGTGCTGCTAGGCAATCAAATTTACGACCTTGCCTTTGCAAGGCAAGCGCTTTAACCACTGTGCTATTCCTCCAGCCCTTTATTAGATATTTCTAATTCTAGTAAGTATTTATTGAGTGCAGTCTAACCTCAATGTAGGCTGTGACTGTATTATTTTGCAAGCTATAAAAGTAAATTAAATATCAATTTTAAGAATGTCCCATCATTGGAGGAAAAGAATGTTTGTGTCAGTGAAATTCAAGGTGTAGCCTGTGGGCCATTGCTGGCCAGTGACTATTTTACTTTTGTCTAAAATAGGATTAATACAGTAATTGAGAGTGTTTAGAAACTGTCATTGCAACCTGCCTGTCCCACAGAATCAAAGTGGACTTGCTACATAGAATGGCTATTGACTAGATTAGGTGTTGTGCAGTTCAAAAGGCAAGTCATAAACAGAAGGAGCTCTGTAATTGCTGAGCCATGTTCTAGACTGGTTGCCTAGATTCTGAAGTTTATGATAGATAAATCAATGTGATATTTTCTTCACTGAAAAAAAGCTCTGTTATAAAGAAAGAAAAACCCCATTGAACTAAACATTGTGCTGAGAGAAACAGTAAAACATATGCCTTCCATAAAGGATAGTAAGATAGATTCAAGATTGTTTTATTTTTTAGAGGCAGTAAGGCAATAATGGGACAGTTGATCAAAAACAACTGCTAATGGATGTAGAGGAGTGTGGTTACTGAGGGGAAAAGTTCAGGAGACAGAGCTTAAACTACAGAAGGAACTTAATGTTTCTGCAAGGTAACCAACAAGTTTGGTGCTGATTTTAGAGCTAGAAGTGGCCAGCTGCACAGAAGGCTGAGACAGAATTCCAATTTTGAGGTCATCCTGGGAAATTTAGCAATATCCTATTTAAAAAAAAGATAAAAAACTGGTGATGTTGTTCAGTGGTAGAGTATCTGCTAGCATGTGTGAGGTCCTAGGTTTAATTCTCAGTACTAGTAAACATAGAATTGGACAGTCTTCTGTATTTCCCGAATATGTCTGATGATCTCAATACTGCTTTCAAGCAAACAAAATTAACATATCTTCCCATGTCAGATAAAATTGAAGAGTAAAAGCTTAAGTTAGAAGCTTGGAAGAATATTTCTTCAGACAAGTTCCATGATTTGGCAGTAATTATTAATGAAACAGTTGTTCTTGTTACTGCACATCTGCCAAAGGTCGTTGGGTTTGTGTGTAAAGTGAGGATATCCTTTCAAGACAAAGCCCTCAGTCTGTAGAATCTGATTCTACTTCCTGGTACATAGGCATAGAGACAGCTGTAGGGGGATTTCACCTGATGGAATCATCAGTGCGTGAGGGGATGGGGGACCGTGAGGACACAGATGCGGCATTGTGACCACTGTGGGGCAGAGTCACGTGCTTGGCAAGCAGATGAAGGAAATGGACAAAAAGGACAGAAAAGGACTAGACATTAAAGCAGATGCTTGGGCTCCTGCCCCGTGTCCCTTTCATCATGGTGGCTTTTCTCAAGGACACTCTCTCATCTATCTTGTCTCCTGAACTTCAGGCTTGACGGTGGTGTGCACTCCCCCTGCTCAGCTCCCCACCTCTCTGCCACTCCTCCTCATCAGCTTCTCTTCTCAGTTCCCAGTTCCCACATTTCTCCAAACAGATATTCCAAAAAGTTTTGTCTGGCTCATCCTCTGTCCGATGTCTTTGGCTGCCCTGATGGTCATCTGCCATGTGTTATATTAACTTGGAAGTTCAGGTTACTGTGATGGAGATGCCCACTTGAGTTTTTCTGATTACCATGAAGATGAGACATTCATCCTATCCACAGTAAGGTCATTTTAAAGAGGACACCAAGGACGACATAGTGACCATACAAACGGTATGCAAGGGCAACACAAATATATTGTTGTTTGCAAATTCTTAAAGACAGGTTAAAGAGACTGACTTGGGGAGAGGCTGAAAAACACGGTGTTGTGGTTTGGGTCTGTACTGACACCCCCCCCCCCCAAAGCCTCATGTACCTATGGATACTGTGTACTCTTAGAAAGTGCCTGGCTGGGAAAGGCAGATATTTGGGGCTTGCCGTGAAGGGGTGTGCACTAGCTCCATCCTTACTCTCTGATTGGCTCAGTTCTGCCACGCTGTGAGGCTCTCTTTATCTGCTCTGGCCCCACAATGTAGTTTCACCATTTCCAATCAGCTGTTTGTTAATGCACTGTGACCTACTGAAACAGTGAGCTAAAATAAATCTTTCCTGTCTGAAGTTATATATGTGGAGAATTTTGTCCAAGCAATGAGAAAAGTAACCGAGACAGAAAATGGTACCAGAGAGGTGGGGTCACTGTTGTGACTACCTGACCATGTGGTTTGGAAGCCTTTGGAACTGATACAAGGGAGGTGCTTGGAAACGTTTGAGGATGCTGACTGGAGAAATCTTGGAGTGCTCTGAGTCACTCTTAATAGGAGAGTCTGGTCAGAGTTCAGAAGACCAGAATGATCTTCTGTGGAAGTGTGGGTTAGAAAGGCCAGGCTCAAGAAGTTTCAAATGGAAAGGAGAACTGTATTGTCCGTGTAGGCTATGCTTTAGTAAAAGGCAGATTGGCATTTTTTGCCTTTGTCCAGAAACTGCTTAAATCTGAGATTAAGGATACTGGGCTGTTTCATCTAGTAGAGGAAATCTCAAGGCACCCTTGTATTCAGGCTTTTACATGGCAATGATTTGCAGCTCTTAGTCAATTTTCTGGCTAAAGGCAAGAAAATATGGCCGAGAAAAATGATATAAAAAGTTTGCAGTTTTGCTAAACTGAAATAGTCTTCAAGGATGGAGCAGAAGAGCACAGGGAAGTTAAGAGATTAGCTAGCATTAAAAAGAAGTCATGTACTTACCATAAGGACTACAGAAAGGATGCCTGTGGGCATCACTAAAGTCAACAAGTCCCACCCTTAGGAACTCTAGGATACGAAGACAAAAGACTTTGCTCTGAGAAATATACACCCAGGTGAAAAGAAAAATAAAATCTGCCCCAAATCAGCCACGTGGAGTTTAACTGTCTAATAATTCAGTCTTCTATAGTGATCATCCAAAGGAGCCAAGTTCCTGTTCAAGCCCATGTTGGGCTTGGGCAATTTCCACAGGCTTGCAGAATGCAAGAGCTGTGTGCTCATGGAAGCTTCCACCCATATTCTAGAGAAAGGTCTTTGAAGTCAGGCAGTATGCCCCTGGGAGGGGAGTACATGAAGTTAGGAAAGATTAGCCTAAGATGCACTGAGATCCTAAACATTTAGAGATGTCATTGATCATCTGCTGAGAAAAGCTGTGGGCTGTGAGCAGATTCAGCCCAAAAGAGAGAAGTTGGAGGTTCCAGCCAATGGTAGCACTGCAGGGGTGGGGCCAGGCAAGCCCTTTGGAGGGCACATCTCACTGCAGATTACTCAGGGTGTTGGATAAGGAGCTAAAGGATTTAACTCTTGCCCCGCTGGGTTTAGAACTTGCTTTGGTCCAATTGTTTTCTGTCTTTCTATTACTCCCTTTTGGAATAGAAATATTTACCCTGTGCCTTTGTATGTTGGAAGTGTTTAAGTCTGGTATTCATAGGAGCTCATAGCTGAGAGTTTCCTTTGTGTCTCAGAAAAGCCTTTGAACCTGAAGGTTTTTTTTTTTTTTTTTTTGGCAACTCTTCAACTCTTAGAGAAAGACTAAATGCATTTTGCATAAGGAGGTAATCAAGCGTCTTTTGGGGGTTGAAGCGGAATGTTGTGTACCTATGGATACTGCATACTGCTCGGAGGTGGGGCCTGGTTAGAAGTGGCCGATGCTTGGGGCCTGATCTGGAACGGGGTGTGTGCGATCTCCATCCTTCTCTGATTTGGCCTGGCTCTAACATGCTATGAGCAGCTTTTTTTTTTTTTTTTTTTTTTTTTTTTTGCAGCTCTTGTCCCGCCATGTGGTTCCATTATTTCTAGCTACCTGCTGGTGAATGGAACATGGCCTTCTAAAACCATGAACTAGTGTCTTTCCTCCCTAAAGTTGTGCATGTTGGGTATTCTATCTGGCGATGAGAAAATAACTAAAACATATGACTATGTCTTGCCCGTGCTTAGCCTCATTACCTCCATAACGGCAAACCAATATTCTTCAGTAGAAGATGTCTAGCTGGCTACTATCCCATAAATGCTAGGAAAACAAAACAAAACAATGATAATGGAATCTTGAAACAGGAAAATCTGAATCCAAAAGAGAAGACTCTTTGAAGAGAGCAAGGTCCAAGAAAAAGAGAGAGAGAGATGTTCACGGGAGAAGATCAGGCAGTAAAACCCATATCACAACGGAGGAGTCCTAGACACACAACACTGCTGTAACTATTCTTGATATATGTATATACTTCTGCCTTTTATAGAATGTGAGGTTTTCTCAGAAACAGACTGGGAAGATAAGCAACATTTTGAGAGCCGCTCAAATCAGTTTTAGATTACCAAACTCCATCTTTGTAAGATCCTATATGAAATCAAGTGGAGTGGCTAAAGTATCAAAAGAAATAAAATAAAATGGGGACCAAATTCAATAACTGAAATTGAGCAAGTTTCTTATCATCCATCAAGGATGTGCTGACTCCGGAGTCTTCCTCTTTTGGAAAGGCAAGTTTTAGCCGTTTGTCTGATAGAAGGTCCACACCCAGTCTTATTAAGTCACCCAGTGTGTCTAGTAAATTAAATTAGTGACTTCAGAGCCTGGCTTCCATTAGCTTTAGCTATAGTGCCCGACAGCTTGAATCCTTTCAGTGACTGGTGACACACCTCATACTGTCACGCCTGACATCAGGTTTGTCCTATAAATGCCCCCCTCCCCAAATTCACCAAGTGGGGGAGGATGCTTTTTTAGACCCTCTCTTTGCCTGTGGGAACGTGATGGCCTCCAATCCACTTTAGGATTTTGTTAGGTCATGTCCTTAAAAACGTCATTCATGAATTTCCATATTAAAAGGAACTTTTGACATCTGGTAACAGGGCTGGAACTATTGGAAAGTGGTGTTGCCAGGATTTGGGCTCTGCTCACACTCACAGAACGTCAACAGGACACGAGTGTCAGACAAGTTCACCATGTGACTGTGATAGGTTAAGGAAAAAAAAGCCACTTTAAAATAATATCTGAATTAGAGAGTCATATGAAAAATGTTCAAGATACAAATCTAGCCTAATATTTTTCCCCTTCGTCGTAGTAAGAGGTATTGTCATTTATTTACCAATCTCAGCTTCCCTCTGCTATCACCTTGCGGGTGTGAATTATTAGGGTATCCGTTCTAAATGGTCTCCACTTGCTTAAAGGAGCCAGTATAAAGCTTAGCCTGACATCTTGTGGCTGGGCCTGAGAAGGGCTCCTCATGAGAAAATTCACTGAGTCGGAAAGGCAGATGGAAATGAGGCTGTTTAGAGTATGAAGACAGGGAACACCCTCTTTGAAAAGCTACCTTCACTTTTTCCATTCTTTTGATAATTATGTTTTAATTTCTTTAGCAGTCTCTTCAGTATAGCTATAAGTACAATTATATTTTGACTATAATGATTACCTGTAAACTTATTCCTGAGTAATATTATGATTATTAGTTCTGCCACAGATTAATATTATTAAGCCATTCACTCAATTTTTGGAATGACCTTGTTCTTGAAATGATCAATGCGATGTAGTTGACTGAGTGGTCTGAGTAGTTTCAACAGTGTGCCTCTTACGTTATCCTCTCAACGAACAGAAATGTTCTCATTCCCCACAGGTGGAAAGCAGGCAACACCTGTGGACACAGGCCACACGATGATCAGGCAGGTGGCATTTGCACTGGCCTGGTGGTAAGTTCATCCTGGACACTGAGCTATCGTAATAAGTAAGTGCTTACCTTCATTGGATGTTCAGTCACGTTACGTGTGGAAACTGATGTCTAGGTGCCCTGGACTGCCAAGGAGATAACGACTAGAATATAAGACTCTTACGTCCCAGAGCCTGGAGGTAAAGTGAATGGGCACCATTTTCTCCCAAAGCGTAGGGCAAGCTTGGTCTTCACATCGTCTCTTTTAATCTTTAAAAGCACTCCAGGAAAGGTGCTCATGTGCTTGCGTTATGAGCAAGGAAACAGAAGGAGGGTCACAGAGTTTGGCTTTCTGTTTAGTCAAATGTGCCCTATTTACTTCTAAGACTCCTCCTTCTCCTCCACCTTCCTGGTACAAATAGCCCAACGGAAGTGCCCTCCTTCCCACAATTCCCTCTTCCCTCACTCTTCTCACACTTCCTCCTTCCCTACTTCTACCTCTCCCACTTCTGGGCTGCCAAGAAGTTATGAAAGCTCATGTTGCTATGAGTCTCTTTATAATATGAATTTCCTTTTTTCTCCTCAGGAACATTTGCCTCACAATAGATAAGAAGCTTGGGAGAGTAGAGAGCTTGTATTAGACTGCAAGAAACGTATGTGAGGAGGACATCTGGGGGCAGGTAAACAAAGATTTCCTTTGAGTAACTTAACAAAGACACTTCTGCCCTTCATAGCCCAAGATGGCCGGGTGTCAGATTTCATATCTGGTATCACTGGAAATGCAACAGAAGGCAAGTGGTTGTTCTGTCTGCGCCTGGGATGTTTTTACCAGGAGGTGGAGACAAACGCTACCAGAGGAGAGTGGGAAGGTGACCACAGAGCGGACCTTCTCCCTGCCTTGAAAAATGGCACCTTCATGATTCCGAAAAGGGTTAGAATATTTGAATTTCGATGATTTTGAAGTTTTCACATTTCCTAAAACAAATCAGTGGCCAATTAACAGGTGCCTGATACTTTGGTCCCACGGTAGAACAATGCCTGTGGAATAGTTATTAAGGGCCAGACAACTGTGTGAACTACTTTTTCTGAATACCTAACTCAATCCTCACAAAGATACCTATGGGATTACATCCATATCTTCACTTTACAGTGGGGCGTTGGCCGTCAGGAGCCTGTCTGAGGTGGAACGGATGGCAGGACATGGCTGGGACCCAAGTGCACACGGTTCTAAGATTCTAGGTTCCTGTTTTGTCTATATGCGTAGTGCTAATCTCATTGTCAGTAGCAAAATGAATTATTGACTCAGAGCTTTTCTTGTTTTCAGAATTACCCTCCTTCCTCTGTGCTAGGTGCATAATAAGGAAGGCTAGAGAAACAGACACTTCTGTTCCTCTTCCTAAACACAGTTTTAACTCAGGTTCCCAGACTGTGGGAGGCTCCTTTGCCTATGATAGCCAGTGATCCCGGTCCCAACTTTGAGCACTGTGGGGTTGCTTGCAGGTTTCCCAGAGCCTTGGAGAGTTCTGGAATGTTCCATTGGACCCATTGAGCCTGTAGCTCTCCTGTTCTATGCTGAAGATGCAGGGTCGCTCCCTCCCTCCTCCTCCTCCTTCTTGTTTAGGAGCCCATTTCCCTGCAGTAGTTATTCTAGTCTGTTTTTTGTTTGTTTGTTTTGTTTTGCTTGCTTTGTTTTTTGTTTTGTTTCTTTGTTTTACCTAAAGATTATTCTGGAAGGAATACTGTACATATGGTTTTTGAGTCCAACAGACACGCCACCACACACACCCTTGGAGATAATGTCAAGGAATTAAGATGAAGGAAAAAGGAAACTTAGACCATGAGAATAATGTTTTCTTAGAATTCAACAACTTAATCTTTCTCTGGAAACTCTTTCATTCTTTAAAGTCCTTCATATTTCATGCCCTCCAGAATAGAAAATCCACACCTCAACCTCTAACCCTTGTTCAGAAAATAAAACATCGATCTGGATCACACTTATTTCCCGGTAAGAGTGTTGTGAGGAGAGAGGCCTTCCTATTGCTTTAAGGCAGGACACTTTGTCCAGGCACTCACGCCACACCCAATCTCCCTGGTGACCATTTTCGCAGGGCTCGGGGATTGAATGTATGCTTGATTATCACCTGAACAACCTTAAGCGTTTGCTAAAAATACCTTCCTGGAAAAGCAAAGGCACATTTTTTTCCCTTTAGAATCACAAGAAAGGCATGTTTAGATTATATTCCTTTTTGTTTTCCTGTTGCAGCTTTCTGTTTCAAATAGTTGAGCTGCTCTCAGCCTCCTAAAGAAGAGAGTGAAACATATCCCCCAAGCATGTTATGAGGTTAAATGAAGGCAAGGATTCACAAGCATCTTGTAAACTACACAGCATCATGTAAACATAATACACTTTCCCTTTTCTTTTAGGATCACTGGCTCAATGCCTCTGAAGTTGGTGATTACAGCCCATTGGTTAGCAGATGTGATTCTGCTTACCTGCAGGTATTCTCAGGAAATCCGTGCTGAAACCACTCTTGGTGTACTTCACATGAATGCAACTCGTGTCTACTGGGGCTCATATTTTAAATGATTATGCTTTTGATCGCATCTTTCTGTGTATATGACTTCTTTATCTCACTGAGGCAGTTTGTTTCAAAACAGCAAAAAAAATTGACTGACGAAAAACAGTGGAAAATAAAGGCAAAGATTAGATTTATTCCAGAAGTTATTTAATAAGGTAGAAAAAAATCATCTTTTGATGAGAAATATAAGGACTCTTTCACCTCTCCTACAATAATCTTGGAAATCAAGATTTTTGGGTTCAGGAAATCTTTTCTAACTGTAGAGAACCTTTATCATCAATTTTCTTTCAAGGTAATGAAGATGTCTCTTCGTTTTTGGCTACTAGGTTAAGGGTAGACAATTCCAACAGAGGAAAAAAAGAATTCACCTAACAGAGTTAGTGCCCTTTTGTAGAAAACTAAGACATAGAAGAAAGGAACAATCATCAGTAGTAGAGTCTTGCTTCTTGGCCTACAATCCCCTAGTAAGGAGAAGAGTGGAATTAGGGAGAGTAACAGATCTGTTCCTGAGCTAAAAATGAATCAGGTGGTAGGGGAGGCTTTTCTTAAGTTCATCACTGGGACTGCAGCATTCCAAGAGCAGAGGACTGTGCAGGCTAAAGGGGGTTCAGATGAAAGCCTCTTTTTCTGCACACGGCCATTGCCAACATCAGATTAGGAAGTGATGCTGCCACGGCGGGGTGGAGGCGTGGACAGGAACATCCAATCTCCCTTTAAGGGAATCTCGTTTTGCAGAACGCCCTGCTCCAGCCTGAGGAGGGCCTTTCCGAGTGGTTTACGTGGTGTCGTGTGATGGAGTAGCAGGTAGAGCTGGAGTTTGGGCGTGGTTTGGATGGTCCCACACGTCTCACGCTCCTAGGTCCCTTCCCCCAACGCGGTGAAGACTTTTTGAGAGAATGGTAGAAGGTCCTTCTAGTCGCTGTGACTACGTAGAGCACTAAGGATATGTCTTAGCTTGCTGCAAAGTGACCACATGAGCCAAACGCACACGGTCATCATGGCAGTATTCCTGGGGAGAGACAGACTTACAGTAGTACCCATTGTAGAGCTGGGGTCCAATCAGTGGTGAAGATTAGGGGGCATCATCATGATCACCACATCAGAAGCTGATGTCAACAAGATAGACTTCTATCCCAGATACCACCACCAAGGGTTGGATGCAGATGTAGATGCCTGCCTGTGTCATCTCTCCACCATCTTGATTAAGATGGGCACCAGGAGAGCCTCTAGATGCTGGTCATGTTGTCTTTGTTGGTCTGAGCAATATAGGTACACTTCCTTTGTAAAAGTTCATGCAACTGTGCATTCATGATCTGCACATATTTCTATACTTCAAAAAGTGACTTAAATCTATAGGAATCATCTCTACCCTAAAGAATACATCACACATGCACACACACACACACACACACACACACATGATTTGTGAAAATTTTAAAGTCAGTTTTAGAGAAATAAAATACTTCTTTTTCTATGTGTATTTAAGACTTTTGTGCGTAAAAAGCTTACTTCATTTCAAGTGCTTTTGTAAAATGAAGGCAAATTAAAATAAGTAAACCCAGAAATAACACAAATGTCCAAAAACAATTAGGCTATCAGGAAAAAGCCACACTCAACATTGGATTTCTCAGCAGCATCAGCCAATGTTCTTCAAATTAAATCTCAGACAAGAGGAGGTTAATAACAGTTCAGAGATTACAACATATGAATGCTGGCTTTATGGACAATTTATTTTTTGAAAGAAATCTTTTTGTTATTATTTTGTGTATTTTGGGGGGAACAAAACACAATTTATAATATTCCCAGAAATCTTAACCCAGCTTTGACTAGTGTCTTCCCTGGTCCTAGCCTGAGCTTTCTCTGAGATGATCTACAATGAAGTTAGTGTAAAAAACTTTCACTAAGAGCTAGAAAGACCCAGGTTAGATTCTCTCCCTTCTTAGCAATTAAAGAAGCACTGTATGATTTCTTAGAACATGCAATAAAATCCCAACATTATCCAGAATCAGGGAAAATATCTAATATCATTCCAGATAAGCCTGAGCTCACTGCAGATACCAGATGAAAACTCTGGGGTCCCCAGCTCATTTGCACTTGTGGCTATCTGACTGCAAATTTTTGCCTCATCATGGTTACACTAAAGGTTGTAATTCTTTAAAATGTGTCACGTAACACTGGAGAGCACTATGCTTGCATTGTGGTTTTATTATAAAGGGCTCAAATCAGAAGCACTCAAACAAAGATGCTCAGGGCGACGTCCGGAAGGATTTTTGTACAGGACACTCACAAACCCTCCGAACACAGATCATCCTCCAAATGTCGGTAAGGTAGTTATTGCCCAGGAAAATTTGTTTGTGTCTCAGGCAGACAGCCTTTTATGGTTTGGTTTTAATGTACGATGATTGGTTAAACTATTCTCCATGTGTTTGAACTCAACCTTTGCAAGATTGGGCTGACATGATGTGGATCATGACCCCAACCCTGTAATAACATGGTCATTGGCCTTTGAGAAATATGTACTTCTGTTCTCCATCTGTGAAGGGTGCCAGCGTGGGTCACCTGGTTGCTAACTATAAACTCAGGTGCAGAGGTGAATATCAGCCATATTCATCATATAACAGGCCTTTTGCTCACCTAATATCGATCCGGAGATTCCACGAAACGAGTTATGTTAGAAGACATGCTGCTTCTGTACAATTTTAGTTCCATCTTGAAAGGAAAGACCAAGCTCTGTAACCTCATGGGATTTCAAAGTGTTCTGTCTGAACCCCATGATAGAGTGTCACAAGGAAGCAGAGGTGGTCTCGGAAACTTACTTGTCTCTTGAGCACTGGAGCTTCATAGCCCGTGTTTGAAATTCAGGGCTATGTGGAATTTCAGGGCCTGTGGGTGAAATAAACCATTTGTTTTTAAATACTGCTGAATTCTCACATGGCCACAAGCAGATGGCATCAATACCTTGCCCATATCTGCAGTCTTTACTCTCTCAGCTCATAGGGCATTTTCACCTATCAGTACTTGCCTCTCTTTGCTTGGAGGCTTTCTGTGGCCACCAGATCCTACCCAGCCATTGGAGGAATTTGTGCTCCTTTCCCCCTCTTCCCAGTAGGTGCCAATCATTGACTAACTGGGCTTGGTGGGTCCGCTAACCAATTCTCTTTCCCAGGTTAATTCTGAGGCACTGCATAAATCACTGGTCCCTAGATTTCCCCTCCAGTCACACTTCGTGATGCATCTCCATCCTCTTTCCAACTCTCCCTGGTGTTTCTTGTAGTTTTGTTTTTTTTTTTGTATGAAAATCACAGCAAAATCCATGCACCTTGAAGTGATTTTATGTGAGTGAAGCAGCTAGTTCATATTAAGTATAGCTTGCAAACCTTTGCGTTCCCAAGATCTACCATGAAACATGCTTAATTTGATTCAGGTAAGGGAAACTCATGAGACATTCTTCCTTCACTGAGCTTAAGTAGTTTTGTCAGAAACGGGGACACCGATCAAGGCTTCTCTTTGAACCAGGAATTTCAGGAGGAGAGATTGATTTCTCTCACAGTTTCTCATTGGATAATCTTGGCTGGCATTTAAAGAAGTCAGAGGATTTCAAAATGGGTGGTGTTGGGAAAGAAAAGGAAATCTGGTTTTGTTGTTGTTCCTGTGGATTTCTTTTCCCCTGAGTTTGTAAACATTAAAGGAGATTGTTCCTACCTAGTAAAATCTCTTAAATTAATTTCAGTGGGACTCCGAATTTTTGTGTGTCTCCAATAGATTTTTGTATATTATCTTGATGATTTTCAATGACGAGGAAAGCAGTTTACTAAAAAAAAAAAAATCATAGCATGTACATCTAAAATAAAAATAATTTATTTTGTAATTAGAACTCACCTTCAATTTTTGGGGCATTTTAAAAAACAAGTTGATCCCCGTTATCTAGCTGACAGTGCTTTCCTGACTCTCTTTCAAAAGGTCATATATCAAGTCCAGGGGAAAAGGAAGCCACTTTGCTGGGGAAGGAGTCTATTAACTGTTCTATGGTAAGAGATACCCTCCTACATTTTTGGGTTGTACAAGTTGGCCCTACTTTAAAATTCTGGTGAACTTAAAAGCTTAATAAGAATGAGCAAGTGAGAACCGGTGTCTCTAATGGCCTTATAAGTTACAAGCTGATTTTTTTTTTAAAGCTATCTGCCTGATTTGTACTGAAGTCATTTTAATCACCTTGTGTTCATAGTATGGATGTGTTTCCCCATCAATCAAGCGAACACAACAAACATTTCTCCCTCCTAGAGGAGACAAAAAGAAAACGAATGAATACTGGTAAAAAAAAATGATAACTTTAGGCTTAAAAGAAAGTTATTGATTTGCTCCATGTGATTTGAATTATTCATAACAAAAAGGAGAGAGCAGAGGTGCCTAGGGACACCACATTTATTGAAAAGTCATAATGTTAAAAGTGGGGGAGAATTGAGAGTTAGAGATAAAGGAATTTCCCGTTCTCTGATCTTTAATTCAGATACCCCCCCTGAGGTCTTTCATAGCCAAATGAGCCCTGGGAGAAAGAAGAATCAGCATATGTAGGCTCCATTGGTTGAGTAGTGTGTACAAGACTATCAGTTAGGCTTAAGGCTTCATTTGGGAGGTTTTTACCGAGTTCTCAACTCCCACCTTTGATCTCCTTTCCTCATTCCTAAAACAGACTTATTTTTAAGTTTGATCTCTCTCTTTCAGTGTCAATCTTAACCTCTTCCTTTCTTTTAGTCTTTTTTGATTTTTAGCTTAATCAATGAATGTAATCCTTTAAAGAAACTATCTCTAGATACACATCTGAAGAAAAATTTTGTAGTCTGATAATATAAAGTTTTTATGAGATTTTGGAGCAACAGAAAAATTTACATATCTCTCAAAGGAATATGATTTTTAAAAAGCATCCTGGATATTTGTTAATATTTTGTAATTTGTTAATATTTGTTAAAAGTCGTTAATATTCTGTAAGGCAGAGAATTTTTTCCTGTAATTCAGTAACTCTCCTTTGATACTTTCCTTATTTGTGAAATGTAGTTAAGAATTGTACCTATTTCATAGAAGTCCTATTATTGAAGAAGTTCATATCTGAGAAACAAATAGACTAATAAAAATTAGCTCACTATCCTAGTAGTGATTATTGTAGCAGTGATAGTGTCTCTTATGGCTTGAATATGATTTTTTTTAAAATTCCTGAACTCATGTTTGTTGGGGCCCTCAGGGCCCGAGAGCCTCAGCATTGCTGACCTTGGCCGAGTTCCTTTCCACGAAGAAGTGTTTATTGTTTGAAATTTAAGTCAGGTGTTGTTTTGCTCGTTTGGGGCTTGAAATTTGGGTCAGGTGTTGAAACACGGGACTGCTCTGTTAACAAGCGGGAAGGCAAGAAGGGTATAAAAGGAAGCTGTAGGTAATAAAGCGTCTTTTGCCCTTGTTAGAGTCTGTGTTTTCTTCACTCCACACTCGCCTTCTCAAGTTCCTGTTGACTGACTGAGCGGGCTCGCTCAGAGTGACGCGCAACTTGGGGCTCCAGCACCGGGAAAATCAGTGACGGGCACCGCCATCGCCGGGGAGGAACACTCAGGAACAGGAATAAAGAGTAAAGAGGTAGGAAGGGCGGTGATAAAATGGGACAAGGAAACAGTTGAATGTTGTTTGTGTGCATGTTGGGAAAACGTTGGGAGCCGGGGAGGTGAAGTAGTAGGAAAAAAGTTGGAACAATTTTTAAAATTTATAAAAGGTTTGTGCTCATGGTTCCCAGAGAAAGGAACCACGCGT
>PVKB01000169.1:0-24480 GCA_004027205.1 Ctenodactylus gundi
AATGTAAAGTTTGGTGCGAGACTGTGCCTGTCTTAGGTTGTTCCCTTACAGTCAGAACTTACCCGTCATTGGACTACATGCAGCATGGCATGCATCCTGTCTTAGGTTGTCTTGAATGCAGAGAAATCTTACCCATCTTTGGCTACCAGCCACTTACACACCAAAACTGGGGGGTTTGCCACATAGCTTAAGACCATGAATGTTAGTGGCCAGAGTTTGTCCTTCCATTCCACTATGAACAATAAAAGGAAAAATCAAACATAAAATCAGTAACATTTGTTCCAGCACTATAACATGCGGGAAAAATCCGGCCAGGAGGGAAACATACTAACTGAGTAACGACAGCAGTTTGTGCTGCATCAATATGCAACAATTTCAGCAATAGTTAGTTCAACGAGGGATGGCTCAATGCCTTTTCAAATTAACAGTAAACGATACGTAATTAGTCAAATTAAATTGTCCATTATCTTGCCATGTAACATAGGGAGTATTGACAGCCACCCCCAATTTCCAAACATAAAATTGTCTCTGTCCCAAATCAGACCACCACATTCCCATTGACACTGCACAATGCTGGAGTAGGAAGTGATCGAGGAAAAAGTATAAGAGGAAGAAGATATGTCCACTGGATTTGATCAGTCCAAGATACAGCAGGAAGTCCCAGTCATGCCAGTCCGTTTTGCTCCCATATGGCGGGATGCAACAAAGATCAGGAACAAAAGTCCAACAAAATTTTCCTCACTCCTCGATATCAGCATCATCGTCAGGTTCAGCAGCCACAGGAACTTGTTCAGTGGTCCGGACCAGTCACTCAGGAAGCCACCATGCACCATCCTCTAAGAAAAAACACAAACATGCTCTCGACCCCATATAAGTATGGAGTCGGGTCCATTCCATTTTCTGAAGGACTGTTTGCCATACCCTGGGGTTGTTTGCAATCATCCTTATGTAAGGGAATTGTTTGCGAGAGAAGCTGTATTGCCCCATAACACTGCTGCTTCGGGGCCTGGGGCGGGCCCCTCCGCCCATTTCCCTGAGGGAAAGGATTATCCAAATTGAAAGGATTACCCAAATGGTCCCGTCTTGATTTACACTCATTAACCCAATGTTTACCTCTATTACAGTGAGGGCACAGTCTGGGCTGTTTTGGCAGTTTGGGAGATTTACCAAAAAATTTATGAGGACAGAATTTAACTTGATGACCCCTTTGTCCACATCCATAAGAACTACCAGGAGGGCCAGTTGCTCGCTGAGGCTTTGTCATCTGCCCAAATAAAATTTCTTTTATTGCTTTTCCCTGAAGGGCTGCCGCCATTGCCAGACCCTGAGTGTAAGATGGCCCAATGTCAGCACAAAGCTGAATGTAGTCAGATATGGTTCCCCGTTTTTTATACGGGCGGATAGCCGCTTGACAAGCAGTGTTGGCATTTTCATAAGCCAATTGCTTAACCAGAAGCATTCCGGCTTCAGAATCTCCAAAAACTTTTCCAGAGGCTTGCAAAAGCCTATCAACAAATTCCTGGAAAGGTTCATCAGGCCCCTGTCTAATTTTAGAAATGTCACAGTGAAGAGAACCTTTAGATGGTAGTGTTGTCCAAGCTCTTTTTGCAGAAGTATTAATTTGAGCATAGACACCTGGATTATATAAGAGTTGATTTGGAATATCTGCAAATTGACCTTCTCCTGCCAGCATATCATAATTAACCCCCGCATTATTGGCCTGAGCATTCAATTGAGCAGTTTTCTGACATTGTTCAGCAAATTCAGTTTTCCACAATAAGTAGTCTCCACCCAAAAGGCAAGCCTTGGCGAGATGTTTCCAATCTCCAGGAGGGAGAGCATCCGTAGCTAAGTCTTCTAATATAGATAGAGTAAAAGGAGCAGTTGGCCCATATTGAGCACAAGAAACACCACAGGGCGATGTGATCGAACTACATTACCCTGTGCATCAGTTTCCTCAAATACCGGGCACTGCAAATGAAAACCCTGAGTATCTTCTCCTTGTTCTATGGCCTTCTGAATTCCTGCCTGTAATGGGGACAAAACCTTTTGACGATATCCTGCAAACAAGGACTGAGGAGTGGCGGCTCCAGGTTGTATCAAAGCCACCAAAGGATTCTCAGGACTCAATGGCATCGGAGAATCAGCTTTAGTTTTATCTGTCATAAAAACATTTGCAGGGGCAGGCCAGTCACTGACCGCCCCCACATCCTGATACATTGGTGGGGGGTGTGTGGAAGGGGCTACCGACTTGTAATCCCCTGTTTTTAACAACTTCTGGTCCTCCTGCAAGGACCAGGGACTGAAGGCATCAGTAGCATAAGAGCTTTTTACACTATCCCTAAGCTTTTCCCGAGTATCTAAACGCATAGTTCCTTTCTCTGGGAACCATGGGCACAAACCTTTTATAAAATTTAAAAATTGTTGCAACCCTTTCTTTACTATTTCAACTCCCCGGGATCCCATCATTTTTCTCATCATGCATACAAACCACATTTCTTGTCCCACTTTATCACCGCCCTTTTTATCTCTTTGTCCTCTTTTACCTATTTATTACCTATTTCTGAGGGCTCCTCTCCGGAGGTGTCCGTCACTGATTCCCCCGTGCTCGTGCCCCACGTTGGGTGCCAGATGACCGAGCCCGCTCGGTCAGTCAACGAGAACACGAGAGGGGGAGTGCGGATTGAAGAAAACTGGACTCTTGCAAGGGACGCTGCAAAAGACGCTTTATTGTTTACATCTTCCCTTATATACCCTCTTTGCCTTCCCACTAGTCAACAGTCACATGTTTCCACTCCTGATGGAAAACAAAAAACACCTGGAACCGCAAATGGTCAAAACACCACTCGCAAAAGGTCAAAACAATGCGTGATTCAGATCGCTAACACCTGGAATTCCAAATGGTCAAACGGTAAAGGAACTTGGCGGAGGTCAGCAATGCTGAGGCTCCGGAGCCCTGCGGGCACCAACAGTTTATTAGCTCTATTTATTTTTATTGTGGTAAGATTGCACACACCCACACACCCACCCCATCAAACTTATAATTTCAACCATTTTGAAGTGCACAGACCAGTGGCATTAAGTGCACTCACACTGTTGTGCCACCATCATCACCAGTAATGTTTTTTCTTTCAGAACTGGGAGTCCTTACCAATTCCTGGCAGCCACCACTCTACTTTTGGTCTCTGTGAATTTGATTACTCTAAATAGCACATATAAGTAGAATCATATAGTATTTGTCCTTTTGTGACTGGCTTATTTTACTAAGCATGTCTTCATGTTTTGTCCATATACTAGCACATGTCAGATTTCCCTTTTTAATTGCCTTAAACTATATAATAGTAATTTTTATTCGAAAATACAGGCGTTTAACATAGACACAAGCTCCATTTGCTCTTAGCTCATATATAGGTGTAAATCTCAAATGAATTCACAATTTAAGTATAAATCAACTCCCAGGAGTTGTAATCAGCACGGATGGAGGCATGCTGGCGTGCCCTGGAAATGAAGTTGTTGCTCAGAGCTGGGCATGTGCTGCTTGCTTTGATATAGTCTTTTTTGTGTACACTTGATTCTCCCATTTCTTTTTCTGTCTTTAGACCCCTGGGAGAATCCCTCCTTCGTCCACTTCTCTCTACGTTTTTTGCTTTTCTTTTTGAGTCAGGGTCTTGCTCTGAAGTCCAGGCCGATCCTAAATTCACTATAGAGCACAAGCTGGACTCTGCCTCAGCCACCTGAGTGCTGGGATTACAGGCGTGTGCCACCATACCTGCCTTATGTGGTGCTGTAGAATCACACTCAGGGCCTTGTGCTTGCTAGACAAGTGCTGAGATCGCTGTGCTATTCCTTCAGCCCTTTTTCCATGTGGTGTTAGACATAAAGAGTTTTGAAAGCTGATACGTGATATCGTGTACAGCATCTTTATAAAATCTGCAGTTGTGAACCTGTTTCCTTTCCATTTTTTTCTTCTTCTTGAGATAGGGTCTTTCTCTGTAGTCCAGGATGATTCTGAATTTACTATGTAGCCCACGTTGG
The DNA here is from genome assembly GCA_004027205.1 of Ctenodactylus gundi. Lineage (NCBI taxonomy): Eukaryota > Metazoa > Chordata > Mammalia > Rodentia > Ctenodactylidae > Ctenodactylus > Ctenodactylus gundi. The sequence goes on from PVKB01000169.1 coordinate 4,036, forward strand.
CCTCAAAATCACAGCAGTTCTGCCTCAGCCTCCTGAGTGCTGAGATTACAGGTGTGCTTTGCCACACCCAGTTTATATGGTGCTGGGAAATCTAACCCAGGGCCTTGTGCTTGCTAGACAAGCGCTTTAACTGCTGAGCTGTGCCCCTAGCTCATGAATCTGTTTCTTGATGTAAGAACTAAAATTAGCTAAGGCTTCATCCTCTGTTGCATTCTACCCTGAAGGAAACAGTCCCATAAGTCTTTTTTTTTTTTAAATTACCTTTTGTGGTATGTATGGTACTGGGGCTCAAGCCCAGGATTTTATGCATGCTATGCTAGCACTGTCCTACTAAGCAACATTTTTAACTTTTAATTTTTTTAAAAAAATTTGAGACAGGATCTTGCTAAATTGCCCAGGCTGGACTCCAACTTGCCATCTCTTGTTTCAGCCTTCTCAATAGCTGGGATTATAGGTGTGCTATACCCAGTTTTCCCTTTTCTTAAAATTTTTTTTATCATTTATGGGTATGTATCTCTTAAAAAACATAAAATTGTCTAGTTTTTCTTGGTTTCAGTTTTATAAACTAACTGTAATCTCAGCATCCAGGGAGCCTCAGGCAGGAGGATTACAAGTTTGAGCCCAGCCTGAGCCACTCAGTGATTTAGACTCTGCCTGAAAACAAAATGAAGTGCTTGGGACAGAGCTCAGTGGTAAGGCCTTGGGTTCAGTCCCCAGTACCAAATACAAAACAAAAACTCAATAACAAAGCAAAACAGACAAACAAAAAAATAGGTTGAAACTTTCAGACTTGAGACTTGCTTGTCATTTCGAATTTTGCAGTTCATGTATCTTTTTTGCTGTCTGGTATTCCATTGTTTGACTATGTGGCTGTATGTTTGTTTTTTCTCTCTTTGATGGACTTTTGTCTTGCTTCCAGTTTTTTTTCCCTATTTTGAACAGATTTCCTATCACTGTTCTAGCAAATATCTTTGGTGTATGCATGAAATATATATATTTTTAAATTTGGAGAATAAGGGGTGGTTTTGCTGGGACTCTACTTGCTGGATTTTCCAAGTGGTTGTAACCAGCATATGTTCTCAACAGATAAATGAATGAGGCAACTAATGAATGAATAAGATAACATATTCATGGCAGGAGAGAGTATGAATATTCAGCTTTAGAAAAGAATGCCTGATTGATTTTTTAAAGTGTGTGATCCCAGAATATAAACATTTATCTTGCTCCCATTCCCCAAAAACATATGACATCCCAGATGTATTGGGGCATAGGCTAACCTACTGCCACAGATACCTCAACAGAACATAACTGCCTGCTTCCCCCTCAAGCTTGCCTGCAGATCACTAGACTCTTCAGGGTGGCAAATTGCTTTTTCTAGTAAATTTGTTGGGGATTGGGTTCCTTCTCTGTTACTGACACTTTTGAAGGTGATTCCTTAGTACCAGGTCCACCTTCCAGTCCACAACGATTTCCCTTTTTAAAAGGAAACTGCTTACATCATTTATACCTACACCCAATGACAAGAATACTCTATTGGCATAAATAACCCATGGCAAGGGACTGGAGGAATAGCACAGTGGTTAGAGCCTTTGCCTAGTGAGCTCTAGGCTCTGAATTCGATTCCCCAGAACCACATGAATTAGGTGTGGTATTGCATGGTTGCAGTCCCAGCACGGGAGGCTGAAGCAGGAGGATTACTGTGAGTTTGAGTCAGCCTGGGCTATATAGTGAGTTTAGGACCATCCTGGACTACAGAGAGAGTCTGTCTCAAAAACAAAAAACGGGGCTGGAGGAATGGCAGAGTGGTTAAAGGGCTTGCCTTGCAAGTGCAAGACCCTTGGTTGATTCCCTAGCACCACATAAAGCTGGGCATGGTGGCACATGCCTACAATCCCAGCATTAAGGAAGTTGAGGCAGATTGTCCTGAGTCCATGGCCAGCCTGGGCTACAGAAGTGAGTTTGGGACCAACCTGGGCTACAGAGTGAAACCCTGTCTCAAACAAAACAAAGCCCAAAATCTATGACAAGAGCTACAACCTCATACCTGGCTGTGTGTGAGTCTGAGGAAATGGTCTCTTCGGCTAGGTAGCCATGTGCCCCAAAACACTCAGGGAAGGGTAGTATTCATTTCCCGTGGTTGCTGTAACAAAGTATCATGAAGTCAGCAGCTGAAAACGACAAGTATTTTCCTTAAAGTTTTTGAGGTCAGAAATTCAAGTTGGGTTGGGAAGTATGGAGTCCCTTCTGGAGACTCTATGGGACATCCCTTTCGTCAACCTTTTCCAGCTTCTAGAAGCCACTCCTGTTCCTTGCTTAGTGCCCTCTTCCTCATTTACTCTGACCTCTGCTTCCTTCATCAGATTTCCTTTTCTGGCTCTCCTCTCTCCCTTCTTCATCATTTATAGACCCCAGTGATTACATTGGTTCTTCCAATTCATCCAAAATATTCTCCCTATCTCAAGATTTGTAATAAATCTGCCAAGTTTCTTTTGCCATGTGGCTTAGTTACTTTTTTGTTGCTGCGAGAAAGTACCCAACATCCACAACTTAAGAAAGATTTATTTTAGCTCACAGTTTCAGCAGGTTACAGTCCATTCATGGACAGCTGGTAAAGGTAGAAGCACATGGTAGCAGCATAGCTGGAGGAAAGCAGTTTACCTAATGGGAAGCCAAGTCATGAAGGAAGGTCATGTCTCAATGATCCAGCCCTCAGGGTCCAGCCCCGGTGTTTTGCCCCTTCCATCAAGGCCCCATAGCTATTCCACAACATCCATATACACATAAGACTTTTGGAAGACATTCTGGATCTAAATAATAGCACCATATTAAGTACCATTTATATGTTATAGAGGGATCGTTATTCTGTCTACCATGGAGGGAGGAAAGGATTCTGTTTCTAAAAAGAGGAAGGGGAGAGTGAGTCCTGGAGACAGTTATGTCAATTTTTGCACCTTTTGCCAATCTCATGGCTGTGGATATGATTTAAAAGTATTAAGTTGTTTGAACTGGTATCCTTGCTGGTGATAGGACTCTGTTTTCTGATACTTTGTTATTCTTGGAGTTCAGATGTCTAATCCCAAAAGCAAACAGTATATTTGAGGTCTGCATTAACCTCCTCACTAGTGAAAAGTTCATTTCATCCATTGCTTTTGTTTGTGAAGGTCATTTCCAACTATTTTTCCGCTTGTGGTTCCTTGGAGAATCTAATGAGCATTGCTGTGATGAAACAACATGTTGTATTATTAAGATCTTGGTACCTAGTAGGAGCTCAAATGTGTAACAAATAAAAACAACAAAACCTACACTTGCATACTGAGGCCAAGGCTCTCTTGTACATGAAGACCCCTGTAGGTCAACTAATCAAACTCCTGTTTCCTTTTGTTTTCTTTTGAGACAGGGTCTTGGTCTTTACTCCTGGCTGGTCCTGAACTCATTATGTAGCCCAGGCTGGCCTAGGACTTATGGCAGTCCTCCTGCCTCAGCCTCTCGAATTTTGGGATTATATGTTGTCCTAGAAGATTGAATTTGGGGCCTTATGCTTCCTAGGCAAGCACTCTGTTGAGCTACACCCCTAGTCCAAACTCTTGTTTCTTAATACCTTTAGTCCTCTGGTTTGTGTGCTCATCTGTTTTGTGTGTGGATGGCATGGGAAGCAAATGAGAAAAGAGAGGATTTTATTTAGATACCTGGGGGCATGAGCCAGGACCTTCTTACTGAGATCCCTACCCACTTTTAATTATTTATTTTGAGACAGGGTCTTGCTGAGTCACTAAGTTGCCCAGTCTGAACTCAAACTTGCAGTCTTCTTGCCTCAGCCTCCCAAATTTCTGGGATTATAGGCTTGTGCCAAAGGACCTGGCTAAGAACTTTCTTTTGCTTGTACTGAATGCTTGTGTGTCCCCCAGATGCATTTATGTGTTGAAGCTCTCATCCCCAATGTATCATTATTTGGAGATGGACGTGTTAGGATTTAAATACAGGGCCGTACGCTATGAGGCACCTGATTGATAATGGGGAAGCTAAGTCAATAATTTGATAACTTTGTGTAGACCCATTTATTGTACATAAGGTAGGACAAGAACTCCGTGGCAATGATTTAGGAGTCTCTAGCAGCCAGTAAGACTCCTTGAGGTCAGCAGCACCCCTGGGCACCTTCCCATGTCTTCCCTGAGTCTTTGTTTGGTGGCTTCCCTCCCCTCCGTGCTGCCCTAGGTCCTGTCTTGAGAAATATTGGCCCTCAGCCTGGAGCTGACAAATTCTTGCTGGGAGGTGGAAGAGAATAGCATGCCTAACTAAAATTATTCATGTATGCTGTAGTTGTAGTTTCACTTTCTTAGGTTTAATATGAACAGGAAAAAAATCTGTTGGGGGTGAGTTATTTATTTGCAAATCAGAATTGTGAGACATCTTATTTACCTTTGCTTTACTTGGGCTACTGCAAAATGAAAGACTATCTGATTTGTTGTAGACAAACATTCCCTGTTCTCTTTCTCCACCCCTGGCTCATGCTTCCAGAGCACAGAAGGGTCACTGCTTGAGGACAAGGCACGTGCTAGTTTCGGAAGCCTCATCAAAGACTGCAAGAACCCCCCAAAGCCAAGCTTCAGGAACACTTGTTTCTCTAGTGCCCAGTGACTGGCCTTTTCATCCACATGGGTGTGTCTGCCCCCGGCACAATGCCTCCCATAGAATGAACAGCAAAAAGAAAAATATTTGTTGAATGAGTTAAAAAAAATACGAATCTAAAACCAGAGTCTCATTTCCCCAAACCAGGCCAGAGATCAGTGTTTGTGATATCCCTTTTTCACTTGTCCTGTCCAAATGCTCATGACACAGAGCCAGGAGCAATCAAGAAGGTCAGCATCGCCCAAAGTCTTCCTTGCTGTTGGCCCTGTCATGTGATAAGATAGGTATGTCCAAACTGTGGCCTGCTGAATTTTTGCCTTTCAGTTTAAAAAATGTTACAGTGAAAAAAATTAAAAAAGAAAGATTTAATATTTATAAATTTACAGTAACTATTATATGTTATATGTGTGGCCCAAGACAGTCGTTCAGTAGAAAACAAAACAAAAAGAAACAAAAATGAAAAACCAACAGACCCCTCCCCCCCCGAAATAACTAAGATCAAAAAGCACAGTGACCTGCAGGTTAGGCACACTTCTTATAAGGCATATTTACATGTTTGTAAGCATTTTTCTTTTGAAAGACCTAAAAAAGTGAAATAATTAATGATGTCATTCATAGGAGAATTTTGGCATCACAATTGTATCTGTGGCCCAGACCTTTTGTACTATATGTAGGAGAATCTTCCTATGGTTCTTGATTAATTATTAACAAGAATTTCTTTTGCATTGAATTTACAAGGAAAAATACCAGTTTATGATTGGCCACTTAGGAAGCATTCACTCTGTCGTTAGCTGACAGCTAGCTTTGGCTGTCTTCTCCCTAGTTTTCCTGTCATGGCTCTACCACCCAAGAAATCTACTTTATCTTTCTTAGTTGTGGTCAGCTTTCAGGCTTGCCCCACTTCCTCCTGGGTATGCAGTGAAGCACAGTTGTGTGCCCTGGGCTGTGCACAATAAATGTGAGATAAGGGAGCCAGCATGTTTGTTTCTGCAGGCTCTCATCATGCATTTTAGGGAAGTGCTTCTGGCTTGGACACTCCACATCAAAAATGTTTTTCTTTTTTTCTCTTGCTGTACTTTACCTTTGCCTTGAACTAGTCCCTGGTGTTTGCTTCAGGATTCTGCCCCCCCCCCCCAGGAAGTTATTGCTAAGAAAATATCCTTCTGTCAAAACCATAAGGTCTTCCCTATCATAAAGAAGTAGTGGAAGCTCTCTCGTCATCTGGCTTAATATTTGAAGTGTCACTGGTGGCTGAGAGATTGCAGCATGATGGTAGGTTTCTTTGGAAGCCTGTTGGCCAACTGGGGTGTTAGGACTGTTTTATCTGGTAAGTGAGCAAATCATTCGTATGTTATATGTACCTCACTATTAGACCTCCCCCATGAACCACAGCAACTCGATCTTTGAATGCTTTCACACTCTAGAGATTTATAGGATCCAATATGCTGATATAGAAAGAACCAAGATTTGCTGAAAATAGAGCTTAAGTAGCCCCACTGTCCTGGCATTGAAAATCATTGCTTTTAAATTTTAGGCCAACCATTTTTATAGCTAGCTATTTCCAATCCCAGGCAATAGGAATTGCTGAACAATATCTTTATCAGTTCGGCATTGTTAAGAGTTTGAATCTTCACTCCCAGCTAACTGGAAGAAGAATCCAAATCTGTTAAACAGGGGTGTTCACCTCCATGTGGACTCCTTCTCCAGCCTGGCCTTCTATTCGAGGAGGATTCTGTTTTATTGTGGATTTAGGGTACTCACCACAAGAAAAGTATGTTCAAAAGAGTAGATCTGGCTCTTTGTGAGTTTGTGGTGCTAGTCAAACAGCCAAAAAAAAAAAAAAAAAAACCCAGATTGCATTAAAATAACTTTGAGGCCATTGAAGAACAACACTAAGGCTTACACCCATGCATTGTGAGCTTTGGGTGGTCTGAAATGGAAATAGACATCACCATATTAAGTTGCATACTAGTGCATTAAATGATGAGAATATGCTTACCTTCCATTGCTCATTTCATAAGTAATAATCTCATTTTACTATCCCCATTCTTGCCCACCTTCCGTTACAGAAATAACTCTGAGTGGGTTTTCTTTTTAAAGATCTGTGTCAAGCAGATACCTCATAAAAATGGCACAGGCAAAGTGTTCTATTTAGAACTTGCCCTGTGACATAAAACCACATGTGCTTTCAATCATCAGTCACTGATTTGGAGGTAAGTGTTAAGGCAGTGGTGGCCCATAGCAGTTAGTAGTGTGGAGCTAGCTGTCTTTTGGGATGCAACCTGAAAGTGCTGTTGACTTTGCATACATAGTTTTACTTACTTAAGATTTGCTTATTCATTAGGTCTGAAACAAGTATTTAATAACCAGGTGTGTGAATTTTCTGTTGCTGTCCTAACAAATAACCACAAAATTAGTGGTTTGAAACATTGTACATTTATTGTCTCTCTGTTTTGTAGGACATACATAGTCTGATGTAGGTTTTGCTGAGCTAATATTAGGGTATCAACAAGGCTGCATTCATTTCTGGACAGTCTAATAAAAAATCCTGTTTTCTGGATCGAAGGGGATATTTATTTCTAGTCTTTTAATATCCCCTTCGATCCAGCAACACCCCTCCTGGGAATATATCCAAAAGAGACCAAAACAACATATAACAGAGATATATGTATACCCATGCTCATAGCAGCACAACTAACAATAGCAAAAATATGGAAGGCACCAAAATACCCATCAACAAACCAGTGGATACACAAACAAAGTGGTATTTATACACAATGGAATACTATGCATCAATAAAGTCCAATAGCATGGAGGCTTTTGCAGGCAAATGGAGGAAACTAGAGAACATCATGCTTAGTGAAGTAAGTCAGAAGCAGAAGGTGAAACATTAAATGGTCTCTCTGATATGAGAGACCCAGATCACAACACCTATGGAACTTAAGATGAAAGACAAAGTGAAAGAGGGGAGTAGCGTGGGGGAGGAGGGAGGGAGAGGTGGGGCGGGGGAGGGACAAAAGGAGAGTGGGAAAGCCCTTGTCACCTTGACATGATAGGAATGTGCACAAAATGCTCAACTCCATTGTAAACCTTGAATTTTGCACGTATACATATCAATAAAATGTGGGAAAACGTATCCTGTTTTCTCATTTTCTCCAGTTTCTAGGAGACTGCTCACATTCCTTGGCTTTATCTTTATTTATGTATTTATTTTTTTGAGGCAGGGTCTTGCTCTGTAGTCCAGGTTGGTAGGCTGGTTCTGAGCTCACTGAGTAGCCCAGGGTGGCCTTTGGCTTCATCTTTAAAACAGGTTAAGTCCTTCTCACATCTCATCACTCTGACCTCTTTCATCCTCTCTCTCCCGTTTTGTTGTTGTTGTTGTTGTTGTTTTGAGACAAGATCTTGCTTTGTAGTCCAGGCTAGTCCTGAACTCACTATGTAGCCCAGGCTGGCCTTGACCATGGGGCAGTCCTCCTGCCTCAATCTCCTAAGTGCTGTAAGCCTCTCTTGTGTTTTTAAGGGTTCTTGTGATTGCATTGATTCTACTTGGACATCTCAGGATAGTCTCCATATTTTAAGGTCATCTGATTAGCAACCTTAGTTTCCTTTTTCTAAGTCTTTCCAGGTTCCTGGGACTTGGAAGTGGGCTTCTTTGGGTTTGAATTATTCTCCTTTCCATGCGGGGGACTTTGTTTTTGTAGATATCCACACCTTGGAGGGCTAAAGGGGCAGTCATTTTGATAGCAGTCTGCATGGAGGACAGCTTCCATCTTGTAGCATTTCAGGAAGTTGAATGGGTTTTCTGATACTACTGGGCCATGAAGTTTGTGAGATGACCTTACTTTCCTGCAGGACTATCCTGGAAGTTTGTTCATCCTAGCCGGGGCTTATGAAGAGCTACCCGCCTGGGACTGCTGAGGCTTGGGGATTGCATCAAAGGGGAGCAAGGAGTCCAGATGACTGATCACAGCTGGGCTGGCCAGAGAGAGGAATGAGGAAGCAGTGGGATGAGGACAGGAAATGACAGACAAGTCTGCCCCTTGGGAGAAAGAAAATAGAAGATGGGGCTGATTATATCTGGCCCCAAGGAAAATAAAAGCGTGGGCTTTTCTGTTTCTGTGCTTTTGATTGATTTTACTGATGAAGCAATGTAGAGACTCTGGGCTAGAGAAATTGTTTGGTCACTTTTTGGATATCCGGTGCTCTCTTGCCACTGAAGGCCTAAGGGCTTCAGGGTGACTACTTGTGTCCCACTGCTGAGGTTTGTCATTGCCCGAATAACTCTCTCCAGAGGGATCAGCAGCCCAGCTGGTGACCTTGTCCCAGGAGAGTTCTGCTCTGGGGAATGTAAACCGGTCTGGCAAATGCTCACAGAGCCTTAAATGTGTTCTCAGAATCTTAAGAAATAATCTGTTGTGAGCTGGCCTACACTGGTTTGAGCCTTGAGGAATTTTCAAGTTCTTTTGGGAAATGGTAGGTGGGAGCTTTGTGCGTCATTTCCCACAGTCCCATGACTTGGAGGTATGCAACAGTAGAAGCAAGTCTCAGCCCCATTTCAGCCATTCCTTCAGACAACTTGTTAGCAAGCAGACACAGGGAGAGCTCTACAGCCTGCTTTCTAAAGCATGGCAAAGCACCTTGCAGGTAAGGCCTTCAAGGCACATGCTATGGTATTCCAGAGGCAGGAAGCTAATCTACAAAGAGGGACTAGGACCCTCCTTTCATGGCCAACCAGTGGGCCCTAACAGCCCTGGATCCCCTTTCTGAACGAGGTAGACTTCTGGTCTTTCTATGTTCCTCTGTGCAGGCCAAGCCAGGGTCAAGATGGCAGCAGATTATTTTCACCCAATTCATAGAGCCATTGCTCATTGTCCTAACGCTGATTAACCAACTCTGGGGCAGATGGACTCTGACTGGTATTTCCAGTGCTGATCCCCTCATCCCTGGAGTGTTTGTTTTTAATTTGGGTACTTCAAGAGTAAACTGACCATTTTTAGGGTATGGACTGGAGAGAATTAATATACAGCTGTATATTATACCAACTATTTTTTAAAGCACGATTGATTTTCAGAATTTTCAAACATTTTACTTTGAAGAGATTTTAGACTTTTGGAAAGTACATAAATATGGTATAAAGAATTTCCATATGTCTCTCACTCAGTTTCCCTTAATGTTAACATTTTACAGTCGTAATACTGTTATGAGAATCAGGAAAACACCACTGGCATACTACTACTTACTATACTGAAGGTCTTCTTAATGTCATCAGTGATTTTCACTAAGGCTCTTTTTTTTTTTTCTTATAGGATCCTATTCAGGGTCCCAGATTGCATTTAGTAGTTGCTTCTCCCTAATCTCGTGCCGTTTGTGACAGTTCTGTTATCATCTTTCCTTGCTTTTCATGACCTTATTTAAAGAGCATTGATCTGTTGATTTGCTGAATATTCCTCAGGTTGGACATTTTAAAACATGTGATAAAACATACATGGCAAAATGTACTGTTTCAGCCGTTTTAAATCCTTTTATTTTTTATGGTACTGGAGATTGAAACTAGAGCCTTTCATGTGCTAAGCAAACACTTTATCACTGTGCTACATCTCTAGCCCTTTTTAAATTTTCATTTTGAGATACTTGTCCAGGCTAGGCTTGGACTTGCGATCCTCTTGTGTCAGCCTCCTGAGTAACTGGAATTGCAGGCACGTAGCAGCACGCCAAGCTTGTTTAACCATTTGTATAGATTATATGACTCACTGACATCAGCTACATTCACAAGGTCTGCTACTGCTCTTTCCAGGTCTTTTTCACCACCCTAAACAGAAGTTTTGTACCTAGTAAGCAGTTACTCTTCATGTTCCCCTTCTCCCAGCCCCTGCTCACTAACATTCTACTTCCTGCCTCTGTCATTTTTGCCTGTTCTAGATTCCTCATATATGGTATTTGTCCTTTCGTGTCTGGCTTTTGGAACTTAGCTTTCAAGGTTCCTCTGTGTTGTTGTGGCATGTGTCAGGAACTGCTTCCTTTTTCAGGCTGAGTAATAGTCCGTAGTATGAATAGACCACATTTTGTTTATTCATTCCTCTCTCAGTGGGCACTTGGGTTGTTTCCTCCTTTGTGTTTGTGAATCATGCTGCTCTGAGCATGGGTGTAAGTTACTGGTTCACATTTTCAGAAGGAAAGAAGCTGGAGAAGATACAGTTTGGAAAGGCAGGAAAAGGCAGTATTCTGTTTTCCCATCCTTAGCTAAGACTTCCGTAGGAGAGAGTGAGATTGTAGTAGTGTGGTCTAGGGAGGTGGGAAGGAGATCACAGAGAGGTGTCAGATGTTGGAGGAGCCAGAATGGGCCCAGCCTGTTGTGCTTGTTCAAAAGCTGCTGCACTGTGGGAAGGCCTGGAAGGTGCAGAGTAAGCCTACTGGCCAGAGGGCAAGGTTAGGAACCAGTGGAAGGATGGTCAGGCCCAGGAAGTGGCAGAGGTAGCTTAATCTGTACTACTCAGAGCCAGGCAGGCGGTTGTAGGCGTGGGTTGGGTTGGGAACTAGGCCACTTAGTGTCTCTTCCTGGTGTTTTAAAATTTCTGTGGCTATCTCCCAGTAGGAGATATATTTTACATTGCAACCTGGTATTCACTTTTTTATTTATGCTTGAAGTAGTAATTTCACAGCAAACATTTGATGTACTCTATATTTTCTCTTCAATTTTGTTCCATTAGAAAAAGTGCTTTTCGTAACCTGCGTTACCCTTGGTTCGAAAACACAGTGTTGCACAAATGTTCATGTGCAGAGTTCTTTATGGCAGTTATTTTTCTTCGCCGGGTTCTTGTGTCACCCTCCCCACGTGGAAATTATAAGCCATGTTATTGATTGTATTTGTTGAGTGTCAGACAACACAAAACCAAGTTGCCTCAACCAAGAGGTAGGTCTCAATTTAGTGGTCAAACACCATATGTAATGATGACTTACTTTTTCCTATCTGCTGACCTTTTTGTATTTCTCCTGATCCTAATGAATCTGTGCTTTTATTTTGCTGCATGAATTTCTGGGAGCTGTGACAAATCTACATAAAATATGATGATAAAATACATAACAAATCACTGAGAACTTTTTTTCCTTTGGATACAAGGTCTTGCTTTGTCATCCAGGCTGGTCTGAACTCCTAATGAAGGCCAGGTTGGCTTTGAGCTCATAGCAATTCTCCTGCCTCAGCATCCCAAGTGCTGGAATTATAGGCGTGTGTCTCCATGCCGGGCTTATGTAGTGGTAGGGAATTGAACTCAGGGCCTTGCGAGGCAAGGACTCTAAACTCTGTGCTATTCCTTCAGCTCATGATTTTCTTTTAGTTCTGTGATTCTCTGATTTATTTTTCCAATATTTGTTTGGATTGTATGGAAAATACTTGCTGTCTTTTAAAAAATTGCTGTAGTTGCAAAAGCATAATTCAAAGATGTTTGGTGTTATTGTAGAAAGAAGGTGCCCTTTTAAATAGCATTATATTTACTTGCATCCTCATTCCCTAGAAATTCCATTATTTATGTATCTATTTTGAGACAAGGTCTCACTCTGTCACCCAGGCTGGTCCTGAACTCATTTTGTAGCCCAGGCTAGCCTTGGACTCAGGGCAATCCTCCTGCCTCAGCCTTCTGAGTGCTGGGATTACAGGTGTGTGCCACCATGCCCAGTTTATGTGGTGCTAGGGAATTGAACTCGAGTACTTAGCATTTGCATAGAGCTTGCTAGGCAAGCGCTTTAACTGCTGAGCTATTCCTCTAGCCCCTAGAATTCCATTTTTAAAATGTAGACTTTTTTTTTTTTTAAAAAAAAGATGAATCTTACTCTGTTGTCCACCCTGCCCTCAGACTCAGTCCTTCCATCTCAGCCATCGAAGTAGCTGGAATTGGGCTTAAGGCATAGCTCAGTGGATAAAGTGGCCTGAGTTTGATTCCCCTGCACCACATAAACCAGGCTAGTGGCTCATACCTGTAATCTCAACACTCAGACAGTTGAGGTAGGGGGATTGCTGAGTTTGAGGCCAACTTACATAGTGAGTTTAGAACCAGCCTGGACTGCAGAGAAGACCTTGTCTCTGAAACCGAAACAAAAACCAAAAACCAAACTGAATCAAACCAAACCAAAAACAATGTCAACAACAACAAACCCAAGTAGCTGGGATTATAGACATGTAGGTATCACCATTATATCTGTTTTTATGTAGACATTTGTTTTGTTGTTGTTGAGACAGGGTCCCCTCTGTAGTCCAGGCTGGTTCTGAGCTCACTATGTAGTCCAGACTGGCCTTGAACTCACAGCCACCCTCCTGCCTCAGCCTCTCCAGTGCTAGGAATATAGGCATGCTCCACCATACCCAGCTTATGTGGTGCTGGAGTACTCACCATTTGCTAGACAAGTGCTTTAACCACTGAAATATTCCTCCAACCCTCAGGAATGTCATGCAGTCTCAGTCTTCCTTTCCTTCCTTTCTTCTCCCTCCCCCTCCCTCTCTTTTTCTCTCTCCCTCCCTTCCCTTCTCTCTCTCTCTCTCTCTCTCTCTCTCTCTCTCTCTCTCTCTCTCTCTTCACACCCCCCTCTGCTAGGAATCCCAGGCCCATGCACATACTAAGTATGTCCTCAACTATTGAGCTATACCTCCAGTCCCCAGGAGTGTTTCTCAACCAAGCTCCTTGCTCCTGTTCTCCTGCCTCAGCTCACCTTTCCATTCCAGCACTTTTTTTCTTTACTGTGTCTGCCACCTGTCTGATTTCTCCCCTGCCTGTAGTCAGTCTCAGGGGCCAGTGAATCCTTCTTCCTCAGGCACCTTTAGGAACAAGTGCTTATGGTTGTATTTCCCCTAACTCCTGATCACTACCATACTTCCAGATAACGCAGTCTCTTCAGCTTGAATCAAGGCCAGAACCCACCTTGCCAGTTGGTCAGTGAACTCCAGCTTTCACTGCTCCCCCTACAGGTCAGAAAGGCTCACAGGGAGGATGAAATGTATGGACCACCTGGTGTAGGTTAGCCTTTTGAGAGGTGATTTGGAAAAGGAAAGCCCATTTGGAGTTGTATTCATTCTCAAAAGAACTCTTCACCAAACAGAGGAACAAAAAAAAAAAAAAATATTAGCTCCAGGGAAAAAGAAACTTTCAAAGGTAATCTTAGTATACCATGTGACTAGGCTTTCATTAATTTTTGTATAGTCATAAGATTGTAAAAATGCTTGCATTCATTCTCTGGGAGTGCATGAACAAAAAGCCACAGACTAGGTAGCTTAAACAACAGAAATTCATCACTTCAGAGGATAAAAGTTCAAGATCAAGGTGTTGGTGGAGTTGGTTCCTTCTAGCTGTGAGGGAGTGATCTGTGGCAGGGCTATCTCCATGGCTTGTGAATAACTGTTTTCTCCATTTCTCTCTTCATGTAATGTTTTCTCTGTCTGCTCTGTGTTAGATTTTTTTTTTCCTTTTCATAAAGACACCAGTCGTTTTGGGTTAAAGGGCCATCCTAAAGACCTCTTCTTAGCTAACTATCTATAGTAATCATCTTTCTAAGTAAGGCCATAATTTAAGATACTGAGGGTTAGGACATAAGAATTTGTTGAGGAAACAGTTCAACCCATAGCATCATTGGATACTGATGCAACCAAAACCATGATACGACTGTGTCAGAGCAGCAGGGAAAGGAGAGCAGTGTGCGGTATGTGCAGGGGTGGGAGAGAAGAGCAGGCTTCATCTTCTGTTGGAGAAAACAGGAAAAAATGCCTCAGAGGGAAAACAATGTGAAGTATGTTGGTGTCTTACTTAGAAACATGGAAGCAAATACTAAATAGTCAATTAAAACAGATACAGGCAGCTGCCTGAACGGAGGGAGGGACAGTTCAGGAGGGCAGGAAAATGCTCTTTTCCATACCAGACCTTTGCAGCTATTTGAATATTTAAGCAGGTGCAAGGGTGACTTGGGAGACACATTGTCTGTGCTGCCTTCGTTGAGCTGCTCTTGCCTTCCTTTGAGGTGAGACAAAGTAGAGACTTTTATTGTCATCAAAGTTCACTACTGAAAGGAAGTTGAGTCTCGGGCTTTCTGGGACCCACTTAGTGTTTTGTTCTGAAAGAATCTAGTAGTTACTTTTTAGCTCCTTATATAAGGCCTCTGTACTTTAACATAATCCAAAGTAGGTTTCTTTTTTTGGGGCGCGCGCGCGCGCGCGTGTGTGTGTGTGTGTGTGTGTGCGTGTGTGTGTGTGTGGAGAGTCGTGGTGTTTTAGTTTATTGCATTTTTGAAATTCTTCAGAACATGTCTACTTTTTTCCCTTTCACAGTTATTGATTTAGAAGTGAGCTGCAAGCATATGACAGGAATTGTCACTAACCCACTCTGAAGTTAATTTTATTTTGGTTACAGGTAAGTGTTTCATGTCTGCTTTTGAGAGGAATGGTGGTGATAAATTTCCTCTCCTTTTTTGAAGGCTTCCCTCTTGCTTGTGTAAAACCCCTCTCTCACTCCATGTTCCTGTGATATGATGGGGCCACTGCTGAATGCCCCTGTGGTCACTTCTGTCTGCAGAGAACCCAAGTGCCTTCTACTGATGGTGAATCACTTGTGGAATGTCCTCTATTAAGTAGCTGGTGAAATGAAAATGTTAGGCTATCTGCGGAAATACACGAAGGAAATAAAAACTGGCAAAAGGGCAGACCAGGAAAGTTTTAAAAACTACTTTAGGGTACACAGCCTAATTAAATGAACATTATTTTTTGGAAATTAGTGTTTGTACCATAGATATGCGTGCTAAAATGACAAAAGGGAGCTCATTGCAATATATGGCATATCATTCAACAAATATTCAGATGTTTTACACACACACACACACACACACACACACACACACTCACACACACACACACATTCTCTCTCTGTCTTTCTCACTCATTCACTCATTCATAGTGCCTAGTGCTATGCCAGATAGGGGCTAAAAGTTAATGAAAAGCTAGGATAACTGTCCTTTCTTTTAAGGAATTTAATCTGATTTGCTATAGTGGGACATAGAATATATGCATTAATACAAGAGTCAACAGTCTCAGACGGAATTGGGAAATGATGGCTGAAAGGTCAAATCTGGTCTGCTGATTATTTTTAGTTTGTTTTCCCGCACTCTTATTGCTAGATGTATGTGATACACAATGGTTACAATAAATTTGAAGATTTTATCCACATATATATATCACATCAACTTCATATTTCCTTCCCCTCTCCCTCCCTTGTTCTCACACCCCCTCCTTTATGGCCCCCTTTTGTCATCTTGCACATTTGATTCTATTACTTATTTATACTCTAGCTTTCTCACATTATAGGAACCATACAGTATTTAACCCTTTGAGTTTGATTCACTTCACTAAACATAATGGTCTCAAGTTCCATCTTTACCTACAGATGACTCAAATTTTTCTCTCTTTATGGCAGAGTCTTACTCTATTGTATATGTATACCAAATTTTAAAAAATTCATTGGTCTTTAGATGGATATTTTGTCATCTTCCACAATTTAGTCATTAGTAGTTGTGCTGTTACAAACATGGGTATTGATTTGTCTCTGTTATATGGTGCTTTTAGCTCTTTTGGAAAAATACCCAGCAGAGGTATCTCTGGGTCAAATGAAATATATTTTCAGTTTTTTGAGGGATTTCCATACTGCTTTCCACAGTAGTTGTACCAGTTTACAGTCCCACCAGTAATGTAACAGGGTTCCCTTTTCTCCACACCCTTGCCAGCATCTGTTGCTTTTTGAGTTCTTGATAGAAGCCATTCTCACTGGAGTATCTCAGCATTATTTTGATTTGCATTTCTCTAATGACTGAGAGTGTTGAGCATGTTTTTCATGTATTTTCTGGACATAAGTATTTCTGAGAACTGTCTATACATTTCAGTTGCCCATTTTTACATTGGGTCTTTGATTCCGAGGATCTGTTTTTCTTCAGTTCTTTATACATTCTACTTATTTGCCTCCTGTCTGAAGTGTATTGGTAAAATTTTTTCTACTTTGTCAATTCTCTTTTTAATTTGTTGATTGGTTCTTTTGCTGTGCAGAAGCTTTTTAGCTTGATATCATCTTACTTGTTAATTCTGGGGTTATTTCTTTTGAATCAAGTATTCTATTGAGAAGGTCTTTGTCCATCCATGCCTGTATCTTAAAGGGTTTTACGTGGTTTGTTCTCCAGGAGATTCGGTGTTTCTGCTTTAATAATCCAGATCTTTGATCCATTTTGATTTGATTTTAGTACAGAACAATAGGTCCTGAGTCTAGATTCATTCCTCTGCATATGGATAACCACTTCTCCCAGCACCATTTATTGACATAGGCTACTCTTTCTTCAATGTATGCTTTTGGCTCCTTTGTCAAAGATCAGATAGCAGAGAGTACTTGAGGTTGTGTCTGCATCTTCAGTTCTTGTCCATTGGTTGACCTGTCTATTTTCATGCCAAATGCTGTGCGATTTTTGTGACTATTGCTTTGTAATATAACTTGATGTCCAGAATCATGATGCCACCTTCTTTTGTCTTGTTGCTCAAGAATGCTTTGGCTATTCTGGGTCTCTTTTGACTTCATATGAATTTTAGGATTCTTTTTCTAGTTCTGTGAAAAATGTTCATATTTTGATAGTAATTGCATTGAATCTATGTATCAGTTTTGGCACTATAGACATTTTGACAATATTGGTTCTGCTTATCCTGGAACGGGGGATGTCTCCCATTTTCCAAATTACATTTTTCAATTTACTTTTTTCAGAATACGGTAGTTTTCAATGTAGAGGATCTTCACTTCCTTGGCCAGGTTCTTTGATATTTAATTTTTGAGGCGCTGTTGAGAATAGGATTATTCTTCTTGGCTGTTTCTCAGTGAATTTATTGTTAGTGTAGAGGAATGCTGTTGATTTGTTTGTATTTTGTATCCTGCAACTTGGCTGCATTTGTTAAGTAGTTCTAAGAATCTCTTGGTGTATTTTTGGGGTCTTCTATGTAGATAATAATGTCATCTGTGAATAAGGATAATTTGAATTCTTCCTTTCCAATACACTCGCCATTTATCTCATTCTCTTACCTGATTTCTCTGGCTAGAGTTTCTATTATTATATTGAAAAAGAGTGGTGAGAGAGGACAATTTTTTTGATTATTGATACTTTTTTCCCATTATATTGATATGTATAAGTGCAAAATTTACGGTTTACATTGATCTTGAGCATTTTGTGCACATACATATCTAGTCAAGGTAACAATATCTTTCCCATTCTCTTTTCAATCCACCTCCCTCCCACCCCCCCATCCCCACCCGTTCCCTTTATTTTTCATTTTAAGTTCCATGAGATAATTGTGATCTGGGATCTGGATTTCTCATATCAGAGAGACCGTTCAATATTTCACCTTCTGCTTTTGACTCACTTCACTAAGCATGATGGTCTCAAGGTTCCTCCATTTGTTTACAAAGCCTCCAAGCTGCAGGACTTTATAGATGCATAGTATTCCATTGCGTATAAATACCACAATTTGTGTATCCATTTGTCTGTTGATGGGTATTTTGGTGTCTTCCACATTTTAGCTATTGTTAGTTGTGCTGCTATGGACATGGATGTGCATGTATCTTTGTTATATGTTGTTTTTAACTCTTCTGGGGATATTCCCAGGAGAGGTATCGCTGAATCGAAGGGGATATTTATTTCCAGTCTTTTGAGAAACCTCCATACTGCTTTCCATAGTGGTTGTAACAATTTACATTCACACCTCACCAGCACTGATGGCTATTTGAGTTGTTGATATAGGCCAATCTCTCTGGAGTTAGATGGTATCTTAGAGATGTTTTGATTTGCAGTTCTCTTATGGCTAAGGAGTTGAACATCTTTTCATGTATTTACTGGCCATTTGAGCTTCTTCCTGAGTGAACTGCCTCTTCATTTCATTTGCCCATTTTTCAGTAGGATCCTTGATTTTGGGGGGCTTACTTTTCTTCAATTCCCTGTATATTCTGGTTTTGAGCGTCCTGTCTGAGGTATTGGTGGTGACTATTTTTTCCCAGTCTGTTGGTTTGAGAGAGGACAATTTCGTCTATTTCCTGACTTAAGGGGAAATGCTTTTGCCTTTTCCCCATTTATATAATGTTGGCAGGAGGTTTGTCATAGCTGGCTTTCGTCAGTTTGAGATATGTTCCTTCTATACTTATTTTCCTCAAGGCTTTTTAAAAAATAATGAATGGATGTTGGATTTTGTCAAAAGCTGTTTCTGTATCTGTTGAGATAATATGTGATTTTTGTCCTTGCTTTATGTGTGGGTGTATCACAGTAATTAATTTTTGTATGTTAGCCATCCTTGCATCCCTGGGATGAAGTCAACTTGGTCATGGCTGCAAATTATTTTTGTAACTATAGTTTTATTTATGCTTATTTCTTTATGTTTATCATCTGTGCCTGCTTATCACTGTAACAGCAGAGTTGAATAGTTGCAACAGAACATGGCCTGTAAAACATAAAATGTTTACTTTCTGGCTCTTTAGTAAAGTTTACCTCTCTTGGTCTTAGATAATAGTTATGAAGCATTGTGTAAGGAAAAGTGATTTAGTCAGTGTCCTATTTAGTAACTCTGAGAATGGCATGATGATGGCCTGAGAAGGGGTTTGTTGACTTTAAACTGTGACGATGGAGGACATTTTGTGATGTAAGGAATAAGGAACCACGTTTCATGGATGGGAATATGCATAGCACCCTCAAGGTAAAAGTGGGGGACGTGGGTGAGGTTGTTACTGTCTGACCAGCTCCAGGTTGTAGTGGTCTTTGAGTTCTGGGTTCAAGACTAGGAATTTCCTGCAAAGGTATCTTCTCTCAAAGGCAACATTCATATTTATTTCAGACCTCTTATGTGGTTGACCCCAGTGGGATGTTAACATAGATTGCTCAGCTTGTTTGTGATAGTTCTAGGTGTGTTTGAAGAAGTATCTGTCATTTCCAGGACAAGTTTAACCTTGATGCTACTAATGCCAGGAGATTTTTACTGGTACAGTCTCACTT
The DNA here is from genome assembly GCA_004027205.1 of Ctenodactylus gundi. Classification (NCBI taxonomy): domain Eukaryota; kingdom Metazoa; phylum Chordata; class Mammalia; order Rodentia; family Ctenodactylidae; genus Ctenodactylus; species Ctenodactylus gundi. The sequence goes on from PVKB01000169.1 coordinate 23,695, forward strand.
TGTATGGGCATGGTGTTCTGGAGAGGCTTTTCAGAAGGAAGTTCTGGAAAGGAATGTTATGCAGATGAGAATTGTGGAGGCAATGAAAGAGGAGACCCTTCTACCCATCCTTGACCACTGTGATGTCTCTTCCTCCCTTTTAGTGCTGTTGCCATTTGGGTGGGTCTGCAGAGCTCCTTGCACACGTCCTCATAGAGTATACTTCCATCTTCTCGATTGCTGATCTTGTGCAGTTGGTTGGGCATCATAACACATTTCCACCTGCCACTTCTTCCTGTGCCTTCTCAGTTTGTATTCTGCTATCTTGACACCTGTTAGGTACTGAGTTTTTCCACTATTACTAAGTCAGTTTCCACAGGTCACTGAGTTCTTCTAGGAATCCTTTCTGTCCTACCTAGGTGCAGTCCTGGGATGCCCATGCCATGCTTACCTGTGGCCCTACTCTGTCTTGCAGGAACAGTGAAAATGGGGCACTGGACCATTACTCATGCTGCTGGTTCCTCAAAAACACCCATCCATGCTTATGTTTGTCTCTACTCCACTCTTTCTTTTGTAAATTAAAATACACACTGTATTAGTAACTTTCCAGTTACTAGAACAAAATACTTGACACCCACAACTTAAAGGAAGAAGGTTTTTTTTTTTTTATTTGTGGCTTACAGTCCCCGGTGGATTTCATGCAGTTTGCTCACTCCAAGGCAGAAGCAGCATGGTAGAGGACACTGAATAGCTGCTCATTCCATGCCAGCCAGCCAACAAGAGTGAGAAAGGAAGTGAAAGGAGGCG